>OX458316.1:0-65000 GCA_949768715.1 Dascillus cervinus
TCAATTTTTTCGTAAAAAGGTAAAATTTCAAAATGTTGAAATTTCAATTTTTTTTTAAATTTTTTTATGTTCTAACTACGCTTTCGTAGATATTTAATGTCACAATAAGTAATCTTTCTAAACAAGTTCATAACATGAATCTTCTACGCACTGCTAAAATAATTTCAAACCACTTCCTATTCGATTTCTACAATATAGACTTAGACTATGTTATAAATCTGAAAATCTGTAGAATCACCGGCGGCTTTCCAGAGTGACTTCCCATCAAGGTTAAATGAAAAAAAAAAAATTAAAATTTCACTTTTTTTTTAAAATTGAAATTTTCAATTTTTTCGTAAAAAGGTAAAATTTCAAAATGTTGAAATTTCAATTTTTTTTTAAATTTTTTATGTTCTAACTACGCTTTCGTAGATATTTAATGTCACAATAAGTAATCTTTCTAAACAAGTTCATAACATGAATCTTCTACGCACTGCTAAAATAATTTCAAACCACTTCCTATTCGATTTCTACAATATAGACTTAGACTATGTTATAAATCTGAAAATCTGTAGAATCACCGACGGCTTTCCAGAGTGACTTCCCATCAAGGTTAAATGATAAAAAAAAAATATTGAAATTTCACTTTATTTTTAAAAATTGAAATTTTCAATTTTTTCGTAAAAAGGTAAAATTTCAAAATGTTGAAATTTCAATTTTTTTTTAAATTTTTTTATGTTCTAACTACGCTTTCGTAGATATTTAATGTCACAATAAGTAATCTTTCTAAACAAGTTCATAACATGAATCTTCTACGCACTGCTAAAATAATTTCAAACCACTTCCTATTCGATTTCTACAATATAGACTTAGACTATGTTATAAATCTGAAAATCTGTAGAATCACCGACGGCTTTCCAGAGTGACTTCCCATCAAGGTTAAATGATAAAAAAAAAATTATTGAAATTTCACTTTTTTTTTAAAATTGAAATTTTCAATTTTTTCGTAAAAAGGTAAAATTTCAAAATGTTGAAATTTCAATTTTTTTTAAATTTTTTTATGTTCTAACTACGCTTTCGTAGATATTTAATGTCACAATAAGTAATCTTTCTAAACAAGTTCATAACATGAATCTTCTACGCACTGCTAAAATAATTTCAAACCACTTCCTATTCGATTTCTACAATATAGACTTAAACTATGTTATAAATCTGAAAATCTGTAGAATCACCGGCGGCTTTCCAGAGTGACTTCCCATCAAGGTTAAATGATAAAAGAAAAAAATTAAAATTTCACTTTTTTTTTAAAATTGAAATTTTCAATTTTTTCGTAAAAAGGTAAAATTTCAAAATGTTGAAATTTCAATTTTTTTTTAAATTTTTTATGTTCTAACTACGCTTTCGTAGATATTTAATGTCACAATAAGTAATCTTTCTAAACAAGTTCATAACATGAATCTTCTACGCACTGCTAAAATAATTTCAAACCACTTCCTATTCGATTTCTACAATATAGACTTAGACTATGTTATAAATCTGAAAATCTGTAGAATCACCGACGGCTTTCCAGAGTGACTTCCCATCAAGGTTAAATGATAAAAAAAAATATTGAAATTTCACTTTATTTTTAAAAATTGAAATTTTCAATTTTTTCGTAAAAAGGTAAAATTTCAAAATGTTGAAATTTCAATTTTTTTTTAAATTTTTTATGTTCTAACTACGCTTTCGTAGATATTTAATGTCACAATAAGTAATCTTTCTAAACAAGTTCATAACATGAATCTTCTACGCACTGCTAAAATAATTTCAAACCACTTCCTATTCGATTTCTACAATATAGACTTAGACTATGTTATAAATCTGAAAATCTGTAGAATCACCGACGGCTTTCCAGAGTGACTTCCCATCAAGGTTAAATGATAAAAAAAAAATATTGAAATTTCACTTTATTTTTAAAAATTGAAATTTTCAATTTTTTCGTAAAAAGGTAAAATTTCAAAATGTTGAAATTTCAATTTTTTTTTAAATTTTTTTATGTTCTAACTACGCTTTCGTAGATATTTAATGTCACAATAAGTAATCTTTCTAAACAAGTTCATAACATGAATCTTCTACGCACTGCTAAAATAATTTCAAACCACTTCCTATTCGATTTCTACAATATAGACTTAGACTATGTTATAAATCTGAAAATCTGTAGAATCACCGGCGGCTTTCCAGAGTGACTTCCCATCAAGGTTAAATGATAAAAGAAAAAAATTAAAATTTCACTTTTTTTTTAAAATTGAAATTTTCAATTTTTTCGTAAAAAGGTAAAATTTCAAAATGTTGAAATTTCAATTTTTTTTTAAATTTTTTATGTTCTAACTACGCTTTCGTAGATATTTAATGTCACAATAAGTAATCTTTCTAAACAAGTTCATAACATGAATCTTCTACGCACTGCTAAAATAATTTCAAACCACTTCCTATTCGATTTCTACAATATAGACTTAGACTATGTTATAAATCTGAAAATCTGTAGAATCACCGGCGGCTTTCCAGAGTGACTTCCCATCAAGGTTAAATGAAAAAAAAAAAATTAAAATTTCACTTTTTTTTTAAAATTGAAATTTTCAATTTTTTCGTAAAAAGGTAAAATTTCAAAATGTTGAAATTTCAATTTTTTTTTAAATTTTTTATGTTCTAACTACGCTTTCGTAGATATTTAATGTCACAATAAGTAATCTTTCTAAACAAGTTCATAACATGAATCTTCTACGCACTGCTAAAATAATTTCAAACCACTTCCTATTCGATTTCTACAATATAGACTTAGACTATGTTATAAATCTGAAAATCTGTAGAATCACCGACGGCTTTCCAGAGTGACTTCCCATCAAGGTTAAATGATAAAAAAAAAATATTGAAATTTCACTTTATTTTTAAAAATTGAAATTTTCAATTTTTTCGTAAAAAGGTAAAATTTCAAAATGTTGAAATTTCAATTTTTTTTTAAATTTTTTATGTTCTAACTACGCTTTCGTAGATATTTAATGTCACAATAAGTAATCTTTCTAAACAAGTTCATAACATGAATCTTCTACGCACTGCTAAAATAATTTCAAACCACTTCCTATTCGATTTCTACAATATAGACTTAGACTATGTTATAAATCTGAAAATCTGTAGAATCACCGACGGCTTTCCAGAGTGACTTCCCATCAAGGTTAAATGATAAAAAAAAAAATATTGAAATTTCACTTTATTTTTAAAAATTGAAATTTTCAATTTTTTCGTAAAAAGGTAAAATTTCAAAATGTTGAAATTTCAATTTTTTTTTAAATTTTTTTATGTCCTAACTACGCTTTCGTAGATATTTAATGTCACAATAAGTAATCTTTCTAAACAAGTTCATAACATGAATCTTCTACGCACTGCTAAAATAATTTCAAACCACTTCCTATTCGATTTCTACAATATAGACTTAGACTATGTTATAAATCTGAAAATCTGTAGAATCACCGGCGGCTTTCCAGAGTGACTTCCCATCAAGGTAAAATGATAAAAAAAAAAAATTAAAATTTCACTTTTTTTTTAAAATTGAAATTTTCAATTTTTTCGTAAAAAGGTAAAATTTCAAAATGTTGAAATTTCAATTTTTTTTAAAATTTTTTATGTTCTAACTACGCTTTCGTAGATATTTAATGTCACAATAAGTAATCTTTCTAAACAAGTTCATAACATGAATCTTCTACGCACTGCTAAAATAATTTCAAACCACTTCCTATTCGATTTCTACAATATAGACTTAGACTATGTTATAAATCTGAAAATCTGTAGAATCACCGGCGGCTTTCCAGAGTGACTTCCCATCAAGGTTAAATGATAAAAGAAAAAAATTAAAATTTCACTTTTTTTTTAAAATTGAAATTTTCAATTTTTTCGTAAAAAGGTAAAATTTCAAAATGTTGAAATTTCAATTTTTTTTTAAATTTTTTATGTTCTAACTACGCTTTCGTAGATATTTAATGTCACAATAAGTACTCTTTCTAAACAAGTTCATAACATGAATCTTCTACGCACTGCTAAAATAATTTCAAACCACTTCCTATTCGATTTCTACAATATAGACTTAGACTATGTTATAAATCTGAAAATCTGTAGAATCACCGGCGGCTTTCCAGAGTGACTTCCCATCAAGGTTAAATGAAAAAAAAAAAATTAAAATTTCACTTTTTTTTTAAAATTGAAATTTTCAATTTTTTCGTAAAAAGGTAAAATTTCAAAATGTTGAAATTTCAATTTTTTTTTAAATTTTTTATGTTCTAACTACGCTTTCGTAGATATTTAATGTCACAATAAGTAATCTTTCTAAACAAGTTCATAACATGAATCTTCTACGCACTGCTAAAATAATTTCAAACCACTTCCTATTCGATTTCTACAATATAGACTTAGACTATGTTATAAATCTGAAAATCTGTAGAATCACCGACGGCTTTCCAGAGTGACTTCCCATCAAGGTTAAATGATAAAAAAAAAATATTGAAATTTCACTTTATTTTTAAAAATTGAAATTTTCAATTTTTTCGTAAAAAGGTAAAATTTCAAAATGTTGAAATTTCAATTTTTTTTTAAATTTTTTTATGTCCTAACTACGCTTTCGTAGATATTTAATGTCACAATAAGTAATCTTTCTAAACAAGTTCATAACATGAATCTTCTACGCACTGCTAAAATAATTTCAAACCACTTCCTATTCGATTTCTACAATATAGACTTAGACTATGTTATAAATCTGAAAATCTGTAGAATCACCGGCGGCTTTCCAGAGTGACTTCCCATCAAGGTAAAATGATAAAAAAAAAAAATTAAAATTTCACTTTTTTTTTAAAATTGAAATTTTCAATTTTTTCGTAAAAAGGTAAAATTTCAAAATGTTGAAATTTCAATTTTTTTTAAAATTTTTTATGTTCTAACTACGCTTTCGTAGATATTTAATGTCACAATAAGTAATCTTTCTAAACAAGTTCATAACATGAATCTTCTACGCACTGCTAAAATAATTTCAAACCACTTCCTATTCGATTTCTACAATATAGACTTAGACTATGTTATAAATCTGAAAATCTGTAGAATCACCGGCGGCTTTCCAGAGTGACTTCCCATCAAGGTTAAATGAAAAAAAAAAAATTAAAATTTCACTTTTTTTTTAAAATTGAAATTTTCAATTTTTTCGTAAAAAGGTAAAATTTCAAAATGTTGAAATTTCAATTTTTTTTAAAATTTTTTATGTTCTAACTACGCTTTCGTAGATATTTAATGTCACAATAAGTAATCTTTCTAAACAAGTTCATAACATGAATCTTCTACGCACTGCTAAAATAATTTCAAACCACTTCCTATTCGATTTCTACAATATAGACTTAGACTATGTTATAAATCTGAAAATCTGTAGAATCACCGGCGGCTTTCCAGAGTGACTTCCCATCAAGGTTAAATGAAAAAAAAAAAATTAAAATTTCACTTTTTTTTTAAAATTGAAATTTTCAATTTTTTCGTAAAAAGGTAAAATTTCAAAATGTTGAAATTTCAATTTTTTTTTAAAT
Source organism: Dascillus cervinus (assembly GCA_949768715.1). NCBI lineage: Eukaryota > Metazoa > Arthropoda > Insecta > Coleoptera > Dascillidae > Dascillus > Dascillus cervinus. The sequence continues at coordinate 5,571 of OX458316.1, forward strand.
TTTTTATGTTCTAACTACGCTTTCGTAGATATTTAATGTCACAATAAGTAATCTTTCTAAACAAGTTCATAACATGAATCTTCTACGCACTGCTAAAATAATTTCAAACCACTTCCTATTCGATTTCTACAATATAGACTTAGACTATGTTATAAATCTGAAAATCTGTAGAATCACCGACGGCTTTCCAGAGTGACTTCCCATCAAGGTTAAATGATAAAAAAAAAATTATTGAAATTTCACTTTTTTTAAAAAATTGAAATTTTCAATTTTTTCGTAAAAAGGTAAAATTTCAAAATGTGGAAATTTCAATTTTTTTTTAAATTTTTTTATGTTCTAACTACGCTTTCGTAGATATTTAATGTCACAATAAGTAATCTTTCTAAACAAGTTCATAACATGAATCTTCTACGCACTGCTAAAATAATTTCAAACCACTTCCTATTCGATTTCTACAATATAGACGACTATGTTATAAATCTGAAAATCTGTAGAATCACCGACGGCTTTCCAGAGTAACTTCCCATCAAGGTTAAATGATAAAAAAAAAATTATTGAAATTTCACTTTTTTTTAAAATTGAAATTTTCATTTTTTTCGTAAAAAGGTAAAATTTCAAAATGTTGAAATTTCAATTTTTTTTAAATTTTTTTATGTTCTAACTACGCTTTCGTAGATATTTAATGTCACAATAAGTAATCTTTCTAAACAAGTTCATAACATGAATCTTCTACGCACTGCTAAAATAATTTCAAACCACTTCCTATTCGATTTCTACAATATAGACTTAGACTATGTTATAAATCTGAAAATCTGTAGAATCACCGACGGCTTTCCAGAGTGACTTCCCATCAAGGTTAAATGATAAAAAAAAAATTATTGAAATTTCACTTTTTTTTTAAAATTGAAATTTTCAATTTTTTCGTAAAAAGGTAAAATTTCAAAATGTTGAAATTTCAATTTTTTTTAAATTTTTTTATGTTCTAACTACGCTTTCGTAGATATTTAATGTCACAATAAGTAATCTTTCTAAACAAGTTCATAACATGAAACTTCTACGCACTGCTAAAATAATTTCAAACCACTTCCTATTCGATTTCTACAATATAGACTTAGATTATGTTATAAATCTGAAAATCTGTAGAATCACCGACGGCTTTCCAGAGTGACTTCCCATCAAGGTTAAATGATAAAAAAAAAAAATTAAAATTTCACTTTTTTTTTAAAATTGAAATTTTCAATTTTTTCGCAAAAAGGTAAAATTTCAAAATGTTGAAATTTCAATTTTTTTTAAAATTTTTTATGTTCTAACTACGCTCTCGTAGATATTTAATGTCACAATAAGTAATCTTTCTAAACAAGTTCATAACATGAATCTTCTACGCACTGCTAAAATAATTTCAAACCACTTCCTATTCGATTTCTACAATATAGACTTAGACTATGTTATAAATCTGAAAATCTGTAGAATCACCGACGGCTTTCCAGAGTGACTTCCCATCAAGGTTAAATGATAAAAAAAAAATTATTGAAATTTCACTTTTTTTTTAAAATTGAAATTTTCATTTTTTTCGTAAAAAGGTAAAATTTCAAAATGTTGAAATTTCAATTTTTTTTAAATTTTTTTATGTTCTAACTACGCTTTCGTAGATATTTAATGTCACAATAAGTAATCTTTCTAAACAAGTTCATAACATGAAACTTCTACGCACTGCTAAAATAATTTCAAACCACTTCCTATTCGATTTCTACAATATAGACTTAGATTATGTTATAAATCTGAAAATCTGTAGAATCACCGACGGCTTTCCAGAGTGACTTCCCATCAAGGTTAAATGATAAAAAAAAAAAATTAAAATTTCACTTTTTTTTTAAAATTGAAATTTTCAATTTTTTCGCAAAAAGGTAAAATTTCAAAATGTTGAAATTTCAATTTTTTTTAAAATTTTTTATGTTCTAACTACGCTTTCGTAGATATTTAATGTCACAATAAGTAATCTTTCTAAACAAGTTCATAACATGAATCTTCTACGCACTGCTAAAATAATTTCAAACCACTTCCTATTCGATTTCTACAATATAGACTTAGATTATGTTATAAATCTGAAAATCTGTAGAATCACCGACGGCTTTCCAGAGTGACTTCCCATCAAGGTTAAATGATAAATAAAAAAAATTAAAATTTCACTTTTTTTTTAAAATTGAAATTTTCAATTTTTTCGTAAAAAGGTAAAATTTCAAAATGTTGAAATTTCAATTTTTTTTTAAATTTTTTATGTTCTAACTACGCTTTCGTAGATATTTAATGTCACAATAAGTAATCTTTCTAAACAAGTTCATAACATGAATCTTCTACGCACTGCTAAAATAATTTCAAACCACTTCCTATTCGATTTCTACAATATAGACTTAGATTATGTTATAAATCTGAAAATCTGTAGAATCACCGACGGCTTTCCAGAGTGACTTCCCATCAAGGTTAAATGATAAAAAAAAAAATTAAAATTTCACTTTTTTTTTAAAATTGAAATTTTCAATTTTTTCGTAAAAAGGTAAAATTTCAAAATGTTGAAATTTCAATTTTTTTTTAAATCTTTTATGTTCTAACTACGCTTTCGTAGATATTTAATGTCACAATAAGTAATCTTTCTAAACAAGTTCATAACATGAATCTTCTACGCACTGCTAAAATAATTTCAAACCACTTCCTATTCGATTTCTACAATATAGACGACTATGTTATAAATCTGAAAATCTGTAGAATCACCGACGGCTTTCCAGAGTGACTTCCCATCAAGGTTAAATGATAAAAAAAAAAATTATTGAAATTTCACTTTTTTTTAAAATTGAAATTTTCAATTTTTTCGTAAAAAGGTAAAATTTCAAAATGTTGAAATTTCAATTTTTTTTTAAATTTTTTTATGTTCTAACTACGCTTTCGTAGATATTTAATGTCACAATAAGTAATCTTTCTAAACAAGTTCATAACATGAATCTTCTACGCACTGCTAAAATAATTTCAAACCACTTCCTATTCGATTTCTACAATATAGACTTAGATTATGTTATAAATCTGAAAATCTGTAGAATCACCGACGGCTTTCCAGAGTGACTTCCCATCAAGGTTAAATGATAAAAAAAAAAATTAAAATTTCACTTTTTTTTTAAAATTGAAATTTTCAATTTTTTCGTAAAAAGGTAAAATTTCAAAATGTTGAAATTTCAATTTTTTTTTAAATTTTTTTATGTTCTAACTACGCTTTCGTAGATATTTAATGTCACAATAAGTAATCTTTCTAAACAAGTTCATAACATGAATCTTCTACGCACTGCTAAAATAATTTCAAACCACTTCCTATTCGATTTCTACAATATAGACTTAGACTATGTTATAAATCTGAAAATCTGTAGAATCACCGGCGGCTTTCCAGAGTGACTTCCCATCAAGGTTAAATGATAAAAGAAAAAAATTAAAATTTCACTTTTTTTTAAAATTGAAATTTTCAATTTTTTCGTAAAAAGGTAAAATTTCAAAATGTTGAAATTTCAATTTTTTTTTAAATTTTTTATGTTCTAACTACGCTTTCGTAGATATTTAATGTCACAATAAGTAATCTTTCTAAACAAGTTCATAACATGAATCTTCTACGCACTGCTAAAATAATTTCAAACCACTTCCTATTCGATTTCTACAATATAGACTTAGACTATGTTATAAATCTGAAAATCTGTAGAATCACCGGCGGCTTTCCAGAGTGACTTCCCATCAAGGTTAAATGAAAAAAAAAAAATTAAAATTTCACTTTTTTTTTAAAATTGAAATTTTCAATTTTTTCGTAAAAAGGTAAAATTTCAAAATGTTGAAATTTCAATTTTTTTTTAAATTTTTTATGTTCTAACTACGCTTTCGTAGATATTTAATGTCACAATAAGTAATCTTTCTAAACAAGTTCATAACATGAATCTTCTACGCACTGCTAAAATAATTTCAAACCACTTCCTATTCGATTTCTACAATATAGACTTAGACTATGTTATAAATCTGAAAATCTGTAGAATCACCGACGGCTTTCCAGAGTGACTTCCCATCAAGGTTAAATGATAAAAAAAAAATTATTGAAATTTCACTTTTTTTAAAAAATTGAAATTTTCAATTTTTTCGTAAAAAGGTAAAATTTCAAAATGTGGAAATTTCAATTTTTTTTTAAATTTTTTTATGTTCTAACTACGCTTTCGTAGATATTTAATGTCACAATAAGTAATCTTTCTAAACAAGTTCATAACATGAATCTTCTACGCACTGCTAAAATAATTTCAAACCACTTCCTATTCGATTTCTACAATATAGACGACTATGTTATAAATCTGAAAATCTGTAGAATCACCGACGGCTTTCCAGAGTAACTTCCCATCAAGGTTAAATGATAAAAAAAAAATTATTGAAATTTCACTTTTTTTTAAAATTGAAATTTTCATTTTTTTCGTAAAAAGGTAAAATTTCAAAATGTTGAAATTTCAATTTTTTTTAAATTTTTTTATGTTCTAACTACGCTTTCGTAGATATTTAATGTCACAATAAGTAATCTTTCTAAACAAGTTCATAACATGAATCTTCTACGCACTGCTAAAATAATTTCAAACCACTTCCTATTCGATTTCTACAATATAGACTTAGACTATGTTATAAATCTGAAAATCTGTAGAATCACCGACGGCTTTCCAGAGTGACTTCCCATCAAGGTTAAATGATAAAAAAAAAATTATTGAAATTTCACTTTTTTTTTAAAATTGAAATTTTCAATTTTTTCGTAAAAAGGTAAAATTTCAAAATGTTGAAATTTCAATTTTTTTTAAATTTTTTTATGTTCTAACTACGCTTTCGTAGATATTTAATGTCACAATAAGTAATCTTTCTAAACAAGTTCATAACATGAAACTTCTACGCACTGCTAAAATAATTTCAAACCACTTCCTATTCGATTTCTACAATATAGACTTAGATTATGTTATAAATCTGAAAATCTGTAGAATCACCGACGGCTTTCCAGAGTGACTTCCCATCAAGGTTAAATGATAAAAAAAAAAAATTAAAATTTCACTTTTTTTTTAAAATTGAAATTTTCAATTTTTTCGCAAAAAGGTAAAATTTCAAAATGTTGAAATTTCAATTTTTTTTAAAATTTTTTATGTTCTAACTACGCTTTCGTAGATATTTAATGTCACAATAAGTAATCTTTCTAAACAAGTTCATAACATGAATCTTCTACGCACTGCTAAAATAATTTCAAACCACTTCCTATTCGATTTCTACAATATAGACTTAGACTATGTTATAAATCTGAAAATCTGTAGAATCACCGACGGCTTTCCAGAGTGACTTCCCATCAAGGTTAAATGATAAAAAAAAAATTATTGAAATTTCACTTTTTTTTTAAAATTGAAATTTTCATTTTTTTCGTAAAAAGGTAAAATTTCAAAATGTTGAAATTTCAATTTTTTTTAAATTTTTTTATGTTCTAACTACGCTTTCGTAGATATTTAATGTCACAATAAGTAATCTTTCTAAACAAGTTCATAACATGAAACTTCTACGCACTGCTAAAATAATTTCAAACCACTTCCTATTCGATTTCTACAATATAGACTTAGATTATGTTATAAATCTGAAAATCTGTAGAATCACCGACGGCTTTCCAGAGTGACTTCCCATCAAGGTTAAATGATAAAAAAAAAAAATTATAATTTCACTTTTTTTTTAAAATTGAAATTTTCAATTTTTTCGCAAAAAGGTAAAATTTCAAAATGTTGAAATTTCAATTTTTTTTAAAATTTTTTATGTTCTAACTACGCTTTCGTAGATATTTAATGTCACAATAAGTAATCTTTCTAAACAAGTTCATAACATGAATCTTCTACGCACTGCTAAAATAATTTCAAACCACTTCCTATTCGATTTCTACAATATAGACTTAGATTATGTTATAAATCTGAAAATCTGTAGAATCACCGACGGCTTTCCAGAGTGACTTCCCATCAAGGTTAAATGATAAATAAAAAAAATTAAAATTTCACTTTTTTTTTAAAATTGAAATTTTCAATTTTTTCGTAAAAAGGTAAAATTTCAAAATGTTGAAATTTCAATTTTTTTTTAAATTTTTTATGTTCTAACTACGCTTTCGTAGATATTTAATGTCACAATAAGTAATCTTTCTAAACAAGTTCATAACATGAATCTTCTACGCACTGCTAAAATAATTTCAAACCACTTCCTATTCGATTTCTACAATATAGACTTAGATTATGTTATAAATCTGAAAATCTGTAGAATCACCGACGGCTTTCCAGAGTGACTTCCCATCAAGGTTAAATGATAAAAAAAAAAATTAAAATTTCACTTTTTTTTTAAAATTGAAATTTTCAATTTTTTCGTAAAAAGGTAAAATTTCAAAATGTTGAAATTTCAATTTTTTTTTAAATTTTTTATGTTCTAACTACGCTTTCGTAGATATTTAATGTCACAATAAGTAATCTTTCTAAACAAGTTCATAACATGAATCTTCTACGCACTGCTAAAATAATTTCAAACCACTTCCTATTCGATTTCTACAATATAGACGACTATGTTATAAATCTGAAAATCTGTAGAATCACCGACGGCTTTCCAGAGTGACTTCCCATCAAGGTTAAATGATAAAAAAAAAATTATTGAAATTTCACTTTTTTTTAAAATTGAAATTTTCAATTTTTTCGTAAAAAGGTAAAATTTCAAAATGTTGAAATTTCAATTTTTTTTTAAATTTTTTTATGTTCTAACTACGCTTTCGTAGATATTTAATGTCACAATAAGTAATCTTTCTAAACAAGTTCATAACATGAATCTTCTACGCACTGCTAAAATAATTTCAAACCACTTCCTATTCGATTTCTACAATATAGACTTAGATTATGTTATAAATCTGAAAATCTGTAGAATCACCGACGGCTTTCCAGAGTGACTTCCCATCAAGGTTAAATGATAAAAGAAAAAAATTAAAATTTCACTTTTTTTTAAAATTGAAATTTTCAATTTTTTCGTAAAAAGGTAAAATTTCAAAATGTTGAAATTTCAATTTTTTTTTAAATTTTTTATGTTCTAACTACGCTTTCGTAGATATTTAATGTCACAATAAGTAATCTTTCTAAACAAGTTCATAACATGAATCTTCTACGCACTGCTAAAATAATTTCAAACCACTTCCTATTCGATTTCTACAATATAGACTTAGACTATGTTATAAATCTGAAAATCTGTAGAATCACCGGCGGCTTTCCAGAGTGACTTCCCATCAAGGTTAAATGAAAAAAAAAAAATTAAAATTTCACTTTTTTTTTAAAATTGAAATTTTCAATTTTTTCGTAAAAAGGTAAAATTTCAAAATGTTGAAATTTCAATTTTTTTTTAAATTTTTTATGTTCTAACTACGCTTTCGTAGATATTTAATGTCACAATAAGTAATCTTTCTAAACAAGTTCATAACATGAATCTTCTACGCACTGCTAAAATAATTTCAAACCACTTCCTATTCGATTTCTACAATATAGACTTAGACTATGTTATAAATCTGAAAATCTGTAGAATCACCGACGGCTTTCCAGAGTGACTTCCCATCAAGGTTAAATGATAAAAAAAAAATTATTGAAATTTCACTTTTTTTAAAAAATTGAAATTTTCAATTTTTTCGTAAAAAGGTAAAATTTCAAAATGTTGAAATTTCAATTTTTTTTTAAATTTTTTTATGTTCTAACTACGCTTTCGTAGATATTTAATGTCACAATAAGTAATCTTTCTAAACAAGTTCATAACATGAATCTTCTACGCACTGCTAAAATAATTTCAAACCACTTCCTATTCGATTTCTACAATATAGACGACTATGTTATAAATCTGAAAATCTGTAGAATCACCGACGGCTTTCCAGAGTGACTTCCCATCAAGGTTAAATGATAAAAAAAAAATTATTGAAATTTCACTTTTTTTTAAAATTGAAATTTTCATTTTTTTCGTAAAAAGGTAAAATTTCAAAATGTTGAAATTTCAATTTTTTTTAAATTTTTTTATGTTCTAACTACGCTTTCGTAGATATTTAATGTCACAATAAGTAATCTTTCTAAACAAGTTCATAACATGAATCTTCTACGCACTGCTAAAATAATTTCAAACCACTTCCTATTCGATTTCTACAATATAGACTTAGACTATGTTATAAATCTGAAAATCTGTAGAATCACCGACGGCTTTCCAGAGTGACTTCCCATCAAGGTTAAATGATAAAAAAAAAATTATTGAAATTTCACTTTTTTTTTAAAATTGAAATTTTCATTTTTTTCGTAAAAAGGTAAAATTTCAAAATGTTGAAATTTCAATTTTTTTTAAATTTTTTTATGTTCTAACTACGCTTTCGTAGATATTTAATGTCACAATAAGTAATCTTTCTAAACAAGTTCATAACATGAAACTTCTACGCACTGCTAAAATAATTTCAAACCACTTCCTATTCGATTTCTACAATATAGACTTAGATTATGTTATAAATCTGAAAATCTGTAGAATCACCGACGGCTTTCCAGAGTGACTTCCCATCAAGGTTAAATGATAAAAAAAAAAAATTAAAATTTCACTTTTTTTTTAAAATTGAAATTTTCAATTTTTTCGTAAAAAGGTAAAATTTCAAAATGTTGAAATTTCAATTTTTTTTTAAATTTTTTATGTTCTAACTACGCTTTCGTAGATATTTAATGTCACAATAAGTAATCTTTCTAAACAAGTTCATAACATGAATCTTCTACGCACTGCTAAAATAATTTCAAACCACTTCCTATTCGATTTCTACAATATAGACTTAGATTATGTTATAAATCTGAAAATCTGTAGAATCACCGACGGCTTTCCAGAGTGACTTCCCATCAAGGTTAAATGATAAAAAAAAAAAATTAAAATTTCACTTTTTTTTTAAAATTGAAATTTTCAATTTTTTCGTAAAAAGGTAAAATTTCAAAATGTTGAAATTTCAATTTTTTTTTAAATTTTTTATGTTCTAACTACGCTTTCGTAGATATTTAATGTCACAATAAGTAATCTTTCTAAACAAGTTCATAACATGAATCTTCTACGCACTGCTAAAATAATTTCAAACCACTTCCTATTCGATTTCTACAATATAGACTTAGACTATGTTATAAATCTGAAAATCTGTAGAATCACCGGCGGCTTTCCAGAGTGACTTCCCATCAAGGTTAAATGATAAAAGAAAAAAATTAAAATTTCACTTTTTTTTAAAATTGAAATTTTCAATTTTTTCGTAAAAAGGTAAAATTTCAAAATGTTGAAATTTCAATTTTTTTTTAAATTTTTTATGTTCTAACTACGCTTTCGTAGATATTTAATGTCACAATAAGTAATCTTTCTAAACAAGTTCATAACATGAATCTTCTACGCACTGCTAAAATAATTTCAAACCACTTCCTATTCGATTTCTACAATATAGACTTAGACTATGTTATAAATCTGAAAATCTGTAGAATCACCGGCGGCTTTCCAGAGTGACTTCCCATCAAGGTTAAATGAAAAAAAAAAAATTAAAATTTCACTTTTTTTTTAAAATTGAAATTTTCAATTTTTTCGTAAAAAGGTAAAATTTCAAAATGTTGAAATTTCAATTTTTTTTTAAATTTTTTATGTTCTAACTACGCTTTCGTAGATATTTAATGTCACAATAAGTAATCTTTCTAAACAAGTTCATAACATGAATCTTCTACGCACTGCTAAAATAATTTCAAACCACTTCCTATTCGATTTCTACAATATAGACTTAGACTATGTTATAAATCTGAAAATCTGTAGAATCACCGACGGCTTTCCAGAGTGACTTCCCATCAAGGTTAAATGATAAAAAAAAAATTATTGAAATTTCACTTTTTTTAAAAAATTGAAATTTTCAATTTTTTCGTAAAAAGGTAAAATTTCAAAATGTGGAAATTTCAATTTTTTTTTAAATTTTTTTATGTTCTAACTACGCTTTCGTAGATATTTAATGTCACAATAAGTAATCTTTCTAAACAAGTTCATAACATGAATCTTCTACGCACTGCTAAAATAATTTCAAACCACTTCCTATTCGATTTCTACAATATAGACGACTATGTTATAAATCTGAAAATCTGTAGAATCACCGACGGCTTTCCAGAGTAACTTCCCATCAAGGTTAAATGATAAAAAAAAAATTATTGAAATTTCACTTTTTTTTAAAATTGAAATTTTCATTTTTTTCGTAAAAAGGTAAAATTTCAAAATGTTGAAATTTCAATTTTTTTTAAATTTTTTTATGTTCTAACTACGCTTTCGTAGATATTTAATGTCACAATAAGTAATCTTTCTAAACAAGTTCATAACATGAATCTTCTACGCACTGCTAAAATAATTTCAAACCACTTCCTATTCGATTTCTACAATATAGACTTAGACTATGTTATAAATCTGAAAATCTGTAGAATCACCGACGGCTTTCCAGAGTGACTTCCCATCAAGGTTAAATGATAAAAAAAAAATTATTGAAATTTCACTTTTTTTTTAAAATTGAAATTTTCAATTTTTTCGTAAAAAGGTAAAATTTCAAAATGTTGAAATTTCAATTTTTTTTAAATTTTTTTATGTTCTAACTACGCTTTCGTAGATATTTAATGTCACAATAAGTAATCTTTCTAAACAAGTTCATAACATGAAACTTCTACGCACTGCTAAAATAATTTCAAACCACTTCCTATTCGATTTCTACAATATAGACTTAGATTATGTTATAAATCTGAAAATCTGTAGAATCACCGGCGGCTTTCCAGAGTGACTTCCCATCAAGGTTAAATGATAAAAGAAAAAAATTAAAATTTCACTTTTTTTTTAAAATTGAAATTTTCAATTTTTTCGTAAAAAGGTAAAATTTCAAAATGTTGAAATTTCAATTTTTTTTTAAATTTTTTATGTTCTAACTACGCTTTCGTAGATATTTAATGTCACAATAAGTAATCTTTCTAAACAAGTTCATAACATGAATCTTCTACGCACTGCTAAAATAATTTCAAACCACTTCCTATTCGATTTCTACAATATAGACTTAGACTATGTTATAAATCTGAAAATCTGTAGAATCACCGGCGGCTTTCCAGAGTGACTTCCCATCAAGGTTAAATGAAAAAAAAAAAATTAAAATTTCACTTTTTTTTTAAAATTGAAATTTTCAATTTTTTCGTAAAAAGGTAAAATTTCAAAATGTTGAAATTTCAATTTTTTTTTAAATTTTTTATGTTCTAACTACGCTTTCGTAGATATTTAATGTCACAATAAGTAATCTTTCTAAACAAGTTCATAACATGAATCTTCTACGCACTGCTAAAATAATTTCAAACCACTTCCTATTCGATTTCTACAATATAGACTTAGACTATGTTATAAATCTGAAAATCTGTAGAATCACCGACGGCTTTCCAGAGTGACTTCCCATCAAGGTTAAATGATAAAAAAAAAATTATTGAAATTTCACTTTTTTTTTAAAATTGAAATTTTCAATTTTTTCGTAAAAAGGTAAAATTTCAAAATGTTGAAATTTCAATTTTTTTTAAATTTTTTTATGTTCTAACTACGCTTTCGTAGATATTTAATGTCACAATAAGTAATCTTTCTAAACAAGTTCATAACATGAAACTTCTACGCACTGCTAAAATAATTTCAAACCACTTCCTATTCGATTTCTACAATATAGACTTAGATTATGTTATAAATCTGAAAATCTGTAGAATCACCGGCGGCTTTCCAGAGTGACTTCCCATCAAGGTTAAATGATAAAAGAAAAAAATTAAAATTTCACTTTTTTTTTAAAATTGAAATTTTCAATTTTTTCGTAAAAAGGTAAAATTTCAAAATGTTGAAATTTCAATTTTTTTTTAAATTTTTTATGTTCTAACTACGCTTTCGTAGATATTTAATGTCACAATAAGTAATCTTTCTAAACAAGTTCATAACATGAATCTTCTACGCACTGCTAAAATAATTTCAAACCACTTCCTATTCGATTTCTACAATATAGACTTAGACTATGTTATAAATCTGAAAATCTGTAGAATCACCGGCGGCTTTCCAGAGTGACTTCCCATCAAGGTTAAATGAAAAAAAAAAAATTAAAATTTCACTTTTTTTTTAAAATTGAAATTTTCAATTTTTTCGTAAAAAGGTAAAATTTCAAAATGTTGAAATTTCAATTTTTTTTTAAATTTTTTATGTTCTAACTACGCTTTCGTAGATATTTAATGTCACAATAAGTAATCTTTCTAAACAAGTTCATAACATGAATCTTCTACGCACTGCTAAAATAATTTCAAACCACTTCCTATTCGATTTCTACAATATAGACTTAGACTATGTTATAAATCTGAAAATCTGTAGAATCACCGACGGCTTTCCAGAGTGACTTCCCATCAAGGTTAAATGATAAAAAAAAAATATTGAAATTTCACTTTATTTTTAAAAATTGAAATTTTCAATTTTTTCGTAAAAAGGTAAAATTTCAAAATGTTGAAATTTCAATTTTTTTTTAAATTTTTTATGTTCTAACTACGCTTTCGTAGATATTTAATGTCACAATAAGTAATCTTTCTAAACAAGTTCATAACATGAATCTTCTACGCACTGCTAAAATAATTTCAAACCACTTCCTATTCGATTTCTACAATATAGACTTAGACTATGTTATAAATCTGAAAATCTGTAGAATCACCGACGGCTTTCCAGAGTGACTTCCCATCAAGGTTAAATGATAAAAAAAAAAATATTGAAATTTCACTTTATTTTTAAAAATTGAAATTTTCAATTTTTTCGTAAAAAGGTAAAATTTCAAAATGTTGAAATTTCAATTTTTTTTTAAATTTTTTTATGTCCTAACTACGCTTTCGTAGATATTTAATGTCACAATAAGTAATCTTTCTAAACAAGTTCATAACATGAATCTTCTACGCACTGCTAAAATAATTTCAAACCACTTCCTATTCGATTTCTACAATATAGACTTAGACTATGTTATAAATCTGAAAATCTGTAGAATCACCGGCGGCTTTCCAGAGTGACTTCCCATCAAGGTAAAATGATAAAAAAAAAAAATTAAAATTTCACTTTTTTTTTAAAATTGAAATTTTCAATTTTTTCGTAAAAAGGTAAAATTTCAAAATGTTGAAATTTCAATTTTTTTTAAAATTTTTTATGTTCTAACTACGCTTTCGTAGATATTTAATGTCACAATAAGTAATCTTTCTAAACAAGTTCATAACATGAATCTTCTACGCACTGCTAAAATAATTTCAAACCACTTCCTATTCGATTTCTACAATATAGACTTAGACTATGTTATAAATCTGAAAATCTGTAGAATCACCGGCGGCTTTCCAGAGTGACTTCCCATCAAGATTAAATGAAAAAAAAAAAATTAAAATTTCACTTTTTTTTTAAAATTGAAATTTTCAATTTTTTCGTAAAAAGGTAAAATTTCAAAATGTTGAAATTTCAATTTTTTTTTAAATTTTTTATGTTCTAACTACGCTTTCGTAGATATTTAATGTCACAATAAGTAATCTTTCTAAACAAGTTCATAACATGAATCTTCTACGCACTGCTAAAATAATTTCAAACCACTTCCTATTCGATTTCTACAATATAGACTTAGACTATGTTATAAATCTGAAAATCTGTAGAATCACCGACGGCTTTCCAGAGTGACTTCCCATCAAGGTTAAATGATAAAAAAAAAATTATTGAAATTTCACTTTTTTTAAAAAATTGAAATTTTCAATTTTTTCGTAAAAAGGTAAAATTTCAAAATGTGGAAATTTCAATTTTTTTTTAAATTTTTTTATGTTCTAACTACGCTTTCGTAGATATTTAATGTCACAATAAGTAATCTTTCTAAACAAGTTCATAACATGAATCTTCTACGCACTGCTAAAATAATTTCAAACCACTTCCTATTCGATTTCTACAATATAGACGACTATGTTATAAATCTGAAAATCTGTAGAATCACCGACGGCTTTCCAGAGTAACTTCCCATCAAGGTTAAATGATAAAAAAAAAATTATTGAAATTTCACTTTTTTTTAAAATTGAAATTTTCATTTTTTTCGTAAAAAGGTAAAATTTCAAAATGTTGAAATTTCAATTTTTTTTAAATTTTTTTATGTTCTAACTACGCTTTCGTAGATATTTAATGTCACAATAAGTAATCTTTCTAAACAAGTTCATAACATGAATCTTCTACGCACTGCTAAAATAATTTCAAACCACTTCCTATTCGATTTCTACAATATAGACTTAGACTATGTTATAAATCTGAAAATCTGTAGAATCACCGACGGCTTTCCAGAGTGACTTCCCATCAAGGTTAAATGATAAAAAAAAAATTATTGAAATTTCACTTTTTTTTTAAAATTGAAATTTTCAATTTTTTCGTAAAAAGGTAAAATTTCAAAATGTTGAAATTTCAATTTTTTTTAAATTTTTTTATGTTCTAACTACGCTTTCGTAGATATTTAATGTCACAATAAGTAATCTTTCTAAACAAGTTCATAACATGAAACTTCTACGCACTGCTAAAATAATTTCAAACCACTTCCTATTCGATTTCTACAATATAGACTTAGATTATGTTATAAATCTGAAAATCTGTAGAATCACCGACGGCTTTCCAGAGTGACTTCCCATCAAGGTTAAATGATAAAAAAAAAAAATTAAAATTTCACTTTTTTTTTAAAATTGAAATTTTCAATTTTTTCGCAAAAAGGTAAAATTTCAAAATGTTGAAATTTCAATTTTTTTTAAAATTTTTTATGTTCTAACTACGCTTTCGTAGATATTTAATGTCACAATAAGTAATCTTTCTAAACAAGTTCATAACATGAATCTTCTACGCACTGCTAAAATAATTTCAAACCACTTCCTATTCGATTTCTACAATATAGACTTAGACTATGTTATAAATCTGAAAATCTGTAGAATCACCGACGGCTTTCCAGAGTGACTTCCCATCAAGGTTAAATGATAAAAAAAAAATTATTGAAATTTCACTTTTTTTTTAAAATTGAAATTTTCATTTTTTTCGTAAAAAGGTAAAATTTCAAAATGTTGAAATTTCAATTTTTTTTAAATTTTTTTATGTTCTAACTACGCTTTCGTAGATATTTAATGTCACAATAAGTAATCTTTCTAAACAAGTTCATAACATGAAACTTCTACGCACTGCTAAAATAATTTCAAACCACTTCCTATTCGATTTCTACAATATAGACTTAGATTATGTTATAAATCTGAAAATCTGTAGAATCACCGACGGCTTTCCAGAGTGACTTCCCATCAAGGTTAAATGATAAAAAAAAAAAATTAAAATTTCACTTTTTTTTTAAAATTGAAATTTTCAATTTTTTCGCAAAAAGGTAAAATTTCAAAATGTTGAAATTTCAATTTTTTTTAAAATTTTTTATGTTCTAACTACGCTTTCGTAGATATTTAATGTCACAATAAGTAATCTTTCTAAACAAGTTCATAACATGAAACTTCTACGCACTGCTAAAATAATTTCAAACCACTTCCTATTCGATTTCTACAATATAGACTTAGATTATGTTATAAATCTGAAAATCTGTAGAATCACCGACGGCTTTCCAGAGTGACTTCCCATCAAGGTTAAATGATAAAAAAAAAAAATTAAAATTTCACTTTTTTTTTAAAATTGAAATTTTCAATTTTTTCGCAAAAAGGTAAAATTTCAAAATGTTGAAATTTCAATTTTTTTTAAAATTTTTTATGTTCTAACTACGCTTTCGTAGATATTTAATGTCACAATAAGTAATCTTTCTAAACAAGTTCATAACATGAATCTTCTACGCACTGCTAAAATAATTTCAAACCACTTCCTATTCGATTTCTACAATATAGACTTAGATTATGTTATAAATCTGAAAATCTGTAGAATCACCGACGGCTTTCCAGAGTGACTTCCCATCAAGGTTAAATGATAAAAAAAAAAATTAAAATTTCACTTTTTTTTTAAAATTGAAATTTTCAATTTTTTCGTAAAAAGGTAAAATTTCAAAATGTTGAAATTTCAATTTTTTTTTAAATCTTTTATGTTCTAACTACGCTTTCGTAGATATTTAATGTCACAATAAGTAATCTTTCTAAACAAGTTCATAACATGAATCTTCTACGCACTGCTAAAATAATTTCAAACCACTTCCTATTCGATTTCTACAATATAGACGACTATGTTATAAATCTGAAAATCTGTAGAATCACCGACGGCTTTCCAGAGTGACTTCCCATCAAGGTTAAATGATAAAAAAAAAAATTATTGAAATTTCACTTTTTTTTAAAATTGAAATTTTCAATTTTTTCGTAAAAAGGTAAAATTTCAAAATGTTGAAATTTCAATTTTTTTTTAAATTTTTTTATGTTCTAACTACGCTTTCGTAGATATTTAATGTCACAATAAGTAATCTTTCTAAACAAGTTCATAACATGAATCTTCTACGCACTGCTAAAATAATTTCAAACCACTTCCTATTCGATTTCTACAATATAGACTTAGATTATGTTATAAATCTGAAAATCTGTAGAATCACCGACGGCTTTCCAGAGTGACTTCCCATCAAGGTTAAATGATAAAAAAAAAAATTAAAATTTCACTTTTTTTTTAAAATTGAAATTTTCAATTTTTTCGTAAAAAGGTAAAATTTCAAAATGTTGAAATTTCAATTTTTTTTTAAATTTTTTTATGTTCTAACTACGCTTTCGTAGATATTTAATGTCACAATAAGTAATCTTTCTAAACAAGTTCATAACATGAATCTTCTACGCACTGCTAAAATAATTTCAAACCACTTCCTATTCGATTTCTACAATATAGACTTAGACTATGTTATAAATCTGAAAATCTGTAGAATCACCGGCGGCTTTCCAGAGTGACTTCCCATCAAGGTTAAATGATAAAAGAAAAAAATTAAAATTTCACTTTTTTTTAAAATTGAAATTTTCAATTTTTTCGTAAAAAGGTAAAATTTCAAAATGTTGAAATTTCAATTTTTTTTTAAATTTTTTATGTTCTAACTACGCTTTCGTAGATATTTAATGTCACAATAAGTAATCTTTCTAAACAAGTTCATAACATGAATCTTCTACGCACTGCTAAAATAATTTCAAACCACTTCCTATTCGATTTCTACAATATAGACTTAGACTATGTTATAAATCTGAAAATCTGTAGAATCACCGGCGGCTTTCCAGAGTGACTTCCCATCAAGGTTAAATGAAAAAAAAAAAATTAAAATTTCACTTTTTTTTTAAAATTGAAATTTTCAATTTTTTCGTAAAAAGGTAAAATTTCAAAATGTTGAAATTTCAATTTTTTTTTAAATTTTTTATGTTCTAACTACGCTTTCGTAGATATTTAATGTCACAATAAGTAATCTTTCTAAACAAGTTCATAACATGAATCTTCTACGCACTGCTAAAATAATTTCAAACCACTTCCTATTCGATTTCTACAATATAGACTTAGACTATGTTATAAATCTGAAAATCTGTAGAATCACCGACGGCTTTCCAGAGTGACTTCCCATCAAGGTTAAATGATAAAAAAAAAATTATTGAAATTTCACTTTTTTTAAAAAATTGAAATTTTCAATTTTTTCGTAAAAAGGTAAAATTTCAAAATGTGGAAATTTCAATTTTTTTTTAAATTTTTTTATGTTCTAACTACGCTTTCGTAGATATTTAATGTCACAATAAGTAATCTTTCTAAACAAGTTCATAACATGAATCTTCTACGCACTGCTAAAATAATTTCAAACCACTTCCTATTCGATTTCTACAATATAGACGACTATGTTATAAATCTGAAAATCTGTAGAATCACCGACGGCTTTCCAGAGTAACTTCCCATCAAGGTTAAATGATAAAAAAAAAATTATTGAAATTTCACTTTTTTTTAAAATTGAAATTTTCATTTTTTTCGTAAAAAGGTAAAATTTCAAAATGTTGAAATTTCAATTTTTTTTAAATTTTTTTATGTTCTAACTACGCTTTCGTAGATATTTAATGTCACAATAAGTAATCTTTCTAAACAAGTTCATAACATGAATCTTCTACGCACTGCTAAAATAATTTCAAACCACTTCCTATTCGATTTCTACAATATAGACTTAGACTATGTTATAAATCTGAAAATCTGTAGAATCACCGACGGCTTTCCAGAGTGACTTCCCATCAAGGTTAAATGATAAAAAAAAAATTATTGAAATTTCACTTTTTTTTTAAAATTGAAATTTTCAATTTTTTCGTAAAAAGGTAAAATTTCAAAATGTTGAAATTTCAATTTTTTTTAAATTTTTTTATGTTCTAACTATGCTTTCGTAGATATTTAATGTCACAATAAGTAATCTTTCTAAACAAGTTCATAACATGAAACTTCTACGCACTGCTAAAATAATTTCAAACCACTTCCTATTCGATTTCTACAATATAGACTTAGATTATGTTATAAATCTGAAAATCTGTAGAATCACCGACGGCTTTCCAGAGTGACTTCCCATCAAGGTTAAATGATAAAAAAAAAAAATTAAAATTTCACTTTTTTTTTAAAATTGAAATTTTCAATTTTTTCGCAAAAAGGTAAAATTTCAAAATGTTGAAATTTCAATTTTTTTTAAAATTTTTTATGTTCTAACTACGCTTTCGTAGATATTTAATGTCACAATAAGTAATCTTTCTAAACAAGTTCATAACATGAATCTTCTACGCACTGCTAAAATAATTTCAAACCACTTCCTATTCGATTTCTACAATATAGACTTAGACTATGTTATAAATCTGAAAATCTGTAGAATCACCGACGGCTTTCCAGAGTGACTTCCCATCAAGGTTAAATGATAAAAAAAAAATTATTGAAATTTCACTTTTTTTTTAAAATTGAAATTTTCATTTTTTTCGTAAAAAGGTAAAATTTCAAAATGTTGAAATTTCAATTTTTTTTAAATTTTTTTATGTTCTAACTACGCTTTCGTAGATATTTAATGTCACAATAAGTAATCTTTCTAAACAAGTTCATAACATGAAACTTCTACGCACTGCTAAAATAATTTCAAACCACTTCCTATTCGATTTCTACAATATAGACTTAGATTATGTTATAAATCTGAAAATCTGTAGAATCACCGACGGCTTTCCAGAGTGACTTCCCATCAAGGTTAAATGATAAAAAAAAAAAATTAAAATTTCACTTTTTTTTTAAAATTGAAATTTTCAATTTTTTCGCAAAAAGGTAAAATTTCAAAATGTTGAAATTTCAATTTTTTTTAAAATTTTTTATGTTCTAACTACGCTTTCGTAGATATTTAATGTCACAATAAGTAATCTTTCTAAACAAGTTCATAACATGAATCTTCTACGCACTGCTAAAATAATTTCAAACCACTTCCTATTCGATTTCTACAATATAGACTTAGATTATGTTATAAATCTGAAAATCTGTAGAATCACCGACGGCTTTCCAGAGTGACTTCCCATCAAGGTTAAATGATAAATAAAAAAAATTAAAATTTCACTTTTTTTTTAAAATTGAAATTTTCAATTTTTTCGTAAAAAGGTAAAATTTCAAAATGTTGAAATTTCAATTTTTTTTTAAATTTTTTATGTTCTAACTACGCTTTCGTAGATATTTAATGTCACAATAAGTAATCTTTCTAAACA
Organism: Dascillus cervinus; assembly: GCA_949768715.1. NCBI lineage: Eukaryota > Metazoa > Arthropoda > Insecta > Coleoptera > Dascillidae > Dascillus > Dascillus cervinus. The sequence goes on from OX458316.1 coordinate 25,382, forward strand.
AGTTCATAACATGAATCTTCTACGCACTGCTAAAATAATTTCAAACCACTTCCTATTCGATTTCTACAATATAGACTTAGATTATGTTATAAATCTGAAAATCTGTAGAATCACCGACGGCTTTCCAGAGTGACTTCCCATCAAGGTTAAATGATAAAAAAAAAAATTAAAATTTCACTTTTTTTTTAAAATTGAAATTTTCAATTTTTTCGTAAAAAGGTAAAATTTCAAAATGTTGAAATTTCAATTTTTTTTTAAATCTTTTATGTTCTAACTACGCTTTCGTAGATATTTAATGTCACAATAAGTAATCTTTCTAAACAAGTTCATAACATGAATCTTCTACGCACTGCTAAAATAATTTCAAACCACTTCCTATTCGATTTCTACAATATAGACGACTATGTTATAAATCTGAAAATCTGTAGAATCACCGACGGCTTTCCAGAGTGACTTCCCATCAAGGTTAAATGATAAAAAAAAAAATTATTGAAATTTCACTTTTTTTTAAAATTGAAATTTTCAATTTTTTCGTAAAAAGGTAAAATTTCAAAATGTTGAAATTTCAATTTTTTTTTAAATTTTTTTATGTTCTAACTACGCTTTCGTAGATATTTAATGTCACAATAAGTAATCTTTCTAAACAAGTTCATAACATGAATCTTCTACGCACTGCTAAAATAATTTCAAACCACTTCCTATTCGATTTCTACAATATAGACTTAGATTATGTTATAAATCTGAAAATCTGTAGAATCACCGACGGCTTTCCAGAGTGACTTCCCATCAAGGTTAAATGATAAAAAAAAAAATTAAAATTTCACTTTTTTTTTAAAATTGAAATTTTCAATTTTTTCGTAAAAAGGTAAAATTTCAAAATGTTGAAATTTCAATTTTTTTTTAAATTTTTTTATGTTCTAACTACGCTTTCGTAGATATTTAATGTCACAATAAGTAATCTTTCTAAACAAGTTCATAACATGAATCTTCTACGCACTGCTAAAATAATTTCAAACCACTTCCTATTCGATTTCTACAATATAGACTTAGACTATGTTATAAATCTGAAAATCTGTAGAATCACCGGCGGCTTTCCAGAGTGACTTCCCATCAAGGTTAAATGATAAAAGAAAAAAATTAAAATTTCACTTTTTTTTAAAATTGAAATTTTCAATTTTTTCGTAAAAAGGTAAAATTTCAAAATGTTGAAATTTCAATTTTTTTTTAAATTTTTTATGTTCTAACTACGCTTTCGTAGATATTTAATGTCACAATAAGTAATCTTTCTAAACAAGTTCATAACATGAATCTTCTACGCACTGCTAAAATAATTTCAAACCACTTCCTATTCGATTTCTACAATATAGACTTAGACTATGTTATAAATCTGAAAATCTGTAGAATCACCGGCGGCTTTCCAGAGTGACTTCCCATCAAGGTTAAATGAAAAAAAAAAAATTAAAATTTCACTTTTTTTTTAAAATTGAAATTTTCAATTTTTTCGTAAAAAGGTAAAATTTCAAAATGTTGAAATTTCAATTTTTTTTTAAATTTTTTATGTTCTAACTACGCTTTCGTAGATATTTAATGTCACAATAAGTAATCTTTCTAAACAAGTTCATAACATGAATCTTCTACGCACTGCTAAAATAATTTCAAACCACTTCCTATTCGATTTCTACAATATAGACTTAGACTATGTTATAAATCTGAAAATCTGTAGAATCACCGACGGCTTTCCAGAGTGACTTCCCATCAAGGTTAAATGATAAAAAAAAAATTATTGAAATTTCACTTTTTTTAAAAAATTGAAATTTTCAATTTTTTCGTAAAAAGGTAAAATTTCAAAATGTGGAAATTTCAATTTTTTTTTAAATTTTTTTATGTTCTAACTACGCTTTCGTAGATATTTAATGTCACAATAAGTAATCTTTCTAAACAAGTTCATAACATGAATCTTCTACGCACTGCTAAAATAATTTCAAACCACTTCCTATTCGATTTCTACAATATAGACGACTATGTTATAAATCTGAAAATCTGTAGAATCACCGACGGCTTTCCAGAGTAACTTCCCATCAAGGTTAAATGATAAAAAAAAAATTATTGAAATTTCACTTTTTTTTAAAATTGAAATTTTCATTTTTTTCGTAAAAAGGTAAAATTTCAAAATGTTGAAATTTCAATTTTTTTTAAATTTTTTTATGTTCTAACTACGCTTTCGTAGATATTTAATGTCACAATAAGTAATCTTTCTAAACAAGTTCATAACATGAATCTTCTACGCACTGCTAAAATAATTTCAAACCACTTCCTATTCGATTTCTACAATATAGACTTAGACTATGTTATAAATCTGAAAATCTGTAGAATCACCGACGGCTTTCCAGAGTGACTTCCCATCAAGGTTAAATGATAAAAAAAAAATTATTGAAATTTCACTTTTTTTTTAAAATTGAAATTTTCAATTTTTTCGTAAAAAGGTAAAATTTCAAAATGTTGAAATTTCAATTTTTTTTAAATTTTTTTATGTTCTAACTACGCTTTCGTAGATATTTAATGTCACAATAAGTAATCTTTCTAAACAAGTTCATAACATGAAACTTCTACGCACTGCTAAAATAATTTCAAACCACTTCCTATTCGATTTCTACAATATAGACTTAGATTATGTTATAAATCTGAAAATCTGTAGAATCACCGACGGCTTTCCAGAGTGACTTCCCATCAAGGTTAAATGATAAAAAAAAAAAATTAAAATTTCACTTTTTTTTTAAAATTGAAATTTTCAATTTTTTCGCAAAAAGGTAAAATTTCAAAATGTTGAAATTTCAATTTTTTTTAAAATTTTTTATGTTCTAACTACGCTTTCGTAGATATTTAATGTCACAATAAGTAATCTTTCTAAACAAGTTCATAACATGAATCTTCTACGCACTGCTAAAATAATTTCAAACCACTTCCTATTCGATTTCTACAATATAGACTTAGACTATGTTATAAATCTGAAAATCTGTAGAATCACCGACGGCTTTCCAGAGTGACTTCCCATCAAGGTTAAATGATAAAAAAAAAATTATTGAAATTTCACTTTTTTTTTAAAATTGAAATTTTCATTTTTTTCGTAAAAAGGTAAAATTTCAAAATGTTGAAATTTCAATTTTTTTTAAATTTTTTTATGTTCTAACTACGCTTTCGTAGATATTTAATGTCACAATAAGTAATCTTTCTAAACAAGTTCATAACATGAAACTTCTACGCACTGCTAAAATAATTTCAAACCACTTCCTATTCGATTTCTACAATATAGACTTAGATTATGTTATAAATCTGAAAATCTGTAGAATCACCGACGGCTTTCCAGAGTGACTTCCCATCAAGGTTAAATGATAAAAAAAAAAAATTAAAATTTCACTTTTTTTTTAAAATTGAAATTTTCAATTTTTTCGCAAAAAGGTAAAATTTCAAAATGTTGAAATTTCAATTTTTTTTAAAATTTTTTATGTTCTAACTACGCTTTCGTAGATATTTAATGTCACAATAAGTAATCTTTCTAAACAAGTTCATAACATGAATCTTCTACGCACTGCTAAAATAATTTCAAACCACTTCCTATTCGATTTCTACAATATAGACTTAGATTATGTTATAAATCTGAAAATCTGTAGAATCACCGACGGCTTTCCAGAGTGACTTCCCATCAAGGTTAAATGATAAATAAAAAAAATTAAAATTTCACTTTTTTTTTAAAATTGAAATTTTCAATTTTTTCGTAAAAAGGTAAAATTTCAAAATGTTGAAATTTCAATTTTTTTTTAAATTTTTTATGTTCTAACTACGCTTTCGTAGATATTTAATGTCACAATAAGTAATCTTTCTAAACAAGTTCATAACATGAATCTTCTACGCACTGCTAAAATAATTTCAAACCACTTCCTATTCGATTTCTACAATATAGACTTAGATTATGTTATAAATCTGAAAATCTGTAGAATCACCGACGGCTTTCCAGAGTGACTTCCCATCAAGGTTAAATGATAAAAAAAAAAATTAAAATTTCACTTTTTTTTTAAAATTGAAATTTTCAATTTTTTCGTAAAAAGGTAAAATTTCAAAATGTTGAAATTTCAATTTTTTTTTAAATTTTTTATGTTCTAACTACGCTTTCGTAGATATTTAATGTCACAATAAGTAATCTTTCTAAACAAGTTCATAACATGAATCTTCTACGCACTGCTAAAATAATTTCAAACCACTTCCTATTCGATTTCTACAATATAGACGACTATGTTATAAATCTGAAAATCTGTAGAATCACCGACGGCTTTCCAGAGTGACTTCCCATCAAGGTTAAATGATAAAAAAAAAATTATTGAAATTTCACTTTTTTTTAAAATTGAAATTTTCAATTTTTTCGTAAAAAGGTAAAATTTCAAAATGTTGAAATTTCAATTTTTTTTTAAATTTTTTTATGTTCTAACTACGCTTTCGTAGATATTTAATGTCACAATAAGTAATCTTTCTAAACAAGTTCATAACATGAATCTTCTACGCACTGCTAAAATAATTTCAAACCACTTCCTATTCGATTTCTACAATATAGACTTAGATTATGTTATAAATCTGAAAATCTGTAGAATCACCGACGGCTTTCCAGAGTGACTTCCCATCAAGGTTAAATGATAAAAAAAAAAAATTAAAATTTCACTTTTTTTTTAAAATTGAAATTTTCAATTTTTTCGTAAAAAGGTAAAATTTCAAAATGTTGAAATTTCAATTTTTTTTTAAATTTTTTTATGTTCTAACTACGCTTTCGTAGATATTTAATGTCACAATAAGTAATCTTTCTAAACAAGTTCATAACATGAATCTTCTACGCACTGCTAAAATAATTTCAAACCACTTCCTATTCGATTTCTACAATATAGACTTAGACTATGTTATAAATCTGAAAATCTGTAGAATCACCGGCGGCTTTCCAGAGTGACTTCCCATCAAGGTTAAATGATAAAAGAAAAAAATTAAAATTTCACTTTTTTTTAAAATTGAAATTTTCAATTTTTTCGTAAAAAGGTAAAATTTCAAAATGTTGAAATTTCAATTTTTTTTTAAATTTTTTATGTTCTAACTACGCTTTCGTAGATATTTAATGTCACAATAAGTAATCTTTCTAAACAAGTTCATAACATGAATCTTCTACGCACTGCTAAAATAATTTCAAACCACTTCCTATTCGATTTCTACAATATAGACTTAGACTATGTTATAAATCTGAAAATCTGTAGAATCACCGGCGGCTTTCCAGAGTGACTTCCCATCAAGGTTAAATGAAAAAAAAAAAATTAAAATTTCACTTTTTTTTTAAAATTGAAATTTTCAATTTTTTCGTAAAAAGGTAAAATTTCAAAATGTTGAAATTTCAATTTTTTTTTAAATTTTTTATGTTCTAACTACGCTTTCGTAGATATTTAATGTCACAATAAGTAATCTTTCTAAACAAGTTCATAACATGAATCTTCTACGCACTGCTAAAATAATTTCAAACCACTTCCTATTCGATTTCTACAATATAGACTTAGACTATGTTATAAATCTGAAAATCTGTAGAATCACCGACGGCTTTCCAGAGTGACTTCCCATCAAGGTTAAATGATAAAAAAAAAATTATTGAAATTTCACTTTTTTTAAAAAATTGAAATTTTCAATTTTTTCGTAAAAAGGTAAAATTTCAAAATGTTGAAATTTCAATTTTTTTTTAAATTTTTTTATGTTCTAACTACGCTTTCGTAGATATTTAATGTCACAATAAGTAATCTTTCTAAACAAGTTCATAACATGAATCTTCTACGCACTGCTAAAATAATTTCAAACCACTTCCTATTCGATTTCTACAATATAGACGACTATGTTATAAATCTGAAAATCTGTAGAATCACCGACGGCTTTCCAGAGTGACTTCCCATCAAGGTTAAATGATAAAAAAAAAATTATTGAAATTTCACTTTTTTTTAAAATTGAAATTTTCATTTTTTTCGTAAAAAGGTAAAATTTCAAAATGTTGAAATTTCAATTTTTTTTAAATTTTTTTATGTTCTAACTACGCTTTCGTAGATATTTAATGTCACAATAAGTAATCTTTCTAAACAAGTTCATAACATGAATCTTCTACGCACTGCTAAAATAATTTCAAACCACTTCCTATTCGATTTCTACAATATAGACTTAGACTATGTTATAAATCTGAAAATCTGTAGAATCACCGACGGCTTTCCAGAGTGACTTCCCATCAAGGTTAAATGATAAAAAAAAAATTATTGAAATTTCACTTTTTTTTTAAAATTGAAATTTTCATTTTTTTCGTAAAAAGGTAAAATTTCAAAATGTTGAAATTTCAATTTTTTTTAAATTTTTTTATGTTCTAACTACGCTTTCGTAGATATTTAATGTCACAATAAGTAATCTTTCTAAACAAGTTCATAACATGAAACTTCTACGCACTGCTAAAATAATTTCAAACCACTTCCTATTCGATTTCTACAATATAGACTTAGATTATGTTATAAATCTGAAAATCTGTAGAATCACCGACGGCTTTCCAGAGTGACTTCCCATCAAGGTTAAATGATAAAAAAAAAAAATTAAAATTTCACTTTTTTTTTAAAATTGAAATTTTCAATTTTTTCGTAAAAAGGTAAAATTTCAAAATGTTGAAATTTCAATTTTTTTTTAAATTTTTTATGTTCTAACTACGCTTTCGTAGATATTTAATGTCACAATAAGTAATCTTTCTAAACAAGTTCATAACATGAATCTTCTACGCACTGCTAAAATAATTTCAAACCACTTCCTATTCGATTTCTACAATATAGACTTAGATTATGTTATAAATCTGAAAATCTGTAGAATCACCGACGGCTTTCCAGAGTGACTTCCCATCAAGGTTAAATGATAAAAAAAAAAAATTAAAATTTCACTTTTTTTTTAAAATTGAAATTTTCAATTTTTTCGTAAAAAGGTAAAATTTCAAAATGTTGAAATTTCAATTTTTTTTTAAATTTTTTATGTTCTAACTACGCTTTCGTAGATATTTAATGTCACAATAAGTAATCTTTCTAAACAAGTTCATAACATGAATCTTCTACGCACTGCTAAAATAATTTCAAACCACTTCCTATTCGATTTCTACAATATAGACTTAGACTATGTTATAAATCTGAAAATCTGTAGAATCACCGGCGGCTTTCCAGAGTGACTTCCCATCAAGGTTAAATGATAAAAGAAAAAAATTAAAATTTCACTTTTTTTTAAAATTGAAATTTTCAATTTTTTCGTAAAAAGGTAAAATTTCAAAATGTTGAAATTTCAATTTTTTTTTAAATTTTTTATGTTCTAACTACGCTTTCGTAGATATTTAATGTCACAATAAGTAATCTTTCTAAACAAGTTCATAACATGAATCTTCTACGCACTGCTAAAATAATTTCAAACCACTTCCTATTCGATTTCTACAATATAGACTTAGACTATGTTATAAATCTGAAAATCTGTAGAATCACCGGCGGCTTTCCAGAGTGACTTCCCATCAAGGTTAAATGAAAAAAAAAAAATTAAAATTTCACTTTTTTTTTAAAATTGAAATTTTCAATTTTTTCGTAAAAAGGTAAAATTTCAAAATGTTGAAATTTCAATTTTTTTTTAAATTTTTTATGTTCTAACTACGCTTTCGTAGATATTTAATGTCACAATAAGTAATCTTTCTAAACAAGTTCATAACATGAATCTTCTACGCACTGCTAAAATAATTTCAAACCACTTCCTATTCGATTTCTACAATATAGACTTAGACTATGTTATAAATCTGAAAATCTGTAGAATCACCGACGGCTTTCCAGAGTGACTTCCCATCAAGGTTAAATGATAAAAAAAAAATTATTGAAATTTCACTTTTTTTAAAAAATTGAAATTTTCAATTTTTTCGTAAAAAGGTAAAATTTCAAAATGTGGAAATTTCAATTTTTTTTTAAATTTTTTTATGTTCTAACTACGCTTTCGTAGATATTTAATGTCACAATAAGTAATCTTTCTAAACAAGTTCATAACATGAATCTTCTACGCACTGCTAAAATAATTTCAAACCACTTCCTATTCGATTTCTACAATATAGACGACTATGTTATAAATCTGAAAATCTGTAGAATCACCGACGGCTTTCCAGAGTAACTTCCCATCAAGGTTAAATGATAAAAAAAAAATTATTGAAATTTCACTTTTTTTTAAAATTGAAATTTTCATTTTTTTCGTAAAAAGGTAAAATTTCAAAATGTTGAAATTTCAATTTTTTTTAAATTTTTTTATGTTCTAACTACGCTTTCGTAGATATTTAATGTCACAATAAGTAATCTTTCTAAACAAGTTCATAACATGAATCTTCTACGCACTGCTAAAATAATTTCAAACCACTTCCTATTCGATTTCTACAATATAGACTTAGACTATGTTATAAATCTGAAAATCTGTAGAATCACCGACGGCTTTCCAGAGTGACTTCCCATCAAGGTTAAATGATAAAAAAAAAATTATTGAAATTTCACTTTTTTTTTAAAATTGAAATTTTCAATTTTTTCGTAAAAAGGTAAAATTTCAAAATGTTGAAATTTCAATTTTTTTTAAATTTTTTTATGTTCTAACTACGCTTTCGTAGATATTTAATGTCACAATAAGTAATCTTTCTAAACAAGTTCATAACATGAAACTTCTACGCACTGCTAAAATAATTTCAAACCACTTCCTATTCGATTTCTACAATATAGACTTAGATTATGTTATAAATCTGAAAATCTGTAGAATCACCGACGGCTTTCCAGAGTGACTTCCCATCAAGGTTAAATGATAAAAAAAAAAAATTAAAATTTCACTTTTTTTTTAAAATTGAAATTTTCAATTTTTTCGCAAAAAGGTAAAATTTCAAAATGTTGAAATTTCAATTTTTTTTAAAATTTTTTATGTTCTAACTACGCTTTCGTAGATATTTAATGTCACAATAAGTAATCTTTCTAAACAAGTTCATAACATGAATCTTCTACGCACTGCTAAAATAATTTCAAACCACTTCCTATTCGATTTCTACAATATAGACTTAGACTATGTTATAAATCTGAAAATCTGTAGAATCACCGACGGCTTTCCAGAGTGACTTCCCATCAAGGTTAAATGATAAAAAAAAAATTATTGAAATTTCACTTTTTTTTTAAAATTGAAATTTTCATTTTTTTCGTAAAAAGGTAAAATTTCAAAATGTTGAAATTTCAATTTTTTTTAAATTTTTTTATGTTCTAACTACGCTTTCGTAGATATTTAATGTCACAATAAGTAATCTTTCTAAACAAGTTCATAACATGAAACTTCTACGCACTGCTAAAATAATTTCAAACCACTTCCTATTCGATTTCTACAATATAGACTTAGATTATGTTATAAATCTGAAAATCTGTAGAATCACCGACGGCTTTCCAGAGTGACTTCCCATCAAGGTTAAATGATAAAAAAAAAAAATTAAAATTTCACTTTTTTTTTAAAATTGAAATTTTCAATTTTTTCGCAAAAAGGTAAAATTTCAAAATGTTGAAATTTCAATTTTTTTTAAAATTTTTTATGTTCTAACTACGCTTTCGTAGATATTTAATGTCACAATAAGTAATCTTTCTAAACAAGTTCATAACATGAATCTTCTACGCACTGCTAAAATAATTTCAAACCACTTCCTATTCGATTTCTACAATATAGACTTAGATTATGTTATAAATCTGAAAATCTGTAGAATCACCGACGGCTTTCCAGAGTGACTTCCCATCAAGGTTAAATGATAAATAAAAAAAATTAAAATTTCACTTTTTTTTTAAAATTGAAATTTTCAATTTTTTCGTAAAAAGGTAAAATTTCAAAATGTTGAAATTTCAATTTTTTTTTAAATTTTTTATGTTCTAACTACGCTTTCGTAGATATTTAATGTCACAATAAGTAATCTTTCTAAACAAGTTCATAACATGAATCTTCTACGCACTGCTAAAATAATTTCAAACCACTTCCTATTCGATTTCTACAATATAGACTTAGATTATGTTATAAATCTGAAAATCTGTAGAATCACCGACGGCTTTCCAGAGTGACTTCCCATCAAGGTTAAATGATAAAAAAAAAAATTAAAATTTCACTTTTTTTTTAAAATTGAAATTTTCAATTTTTTCGTAAAAAGGTAAAATTTCAAAATGTTGAAATTTCAATTTTTTTTTAAATTTTTTATGTTCTAACTACGCTTTCGTAGATATTTAATGTCACAATAAGTAATCTTTCTAAACAAGTTCATAACATGAATCTTCTACGCACTGCTAAAATAATTTCAAACCACTTCCTATTCGATTTCTACAATATAGACGACTATGTTATAAATCTGAAAATCTGTAGAATCACCGACGGCTTTCCAGAGTGACTTCCCATCAAGGTTAAATGATAAAAAAAAAATTATTGAAATTTCACTTTTTTTTAAAATTGAAATTTTCAATTTTTTCGTAAAAAGGTAAAATTTCAAAATGTTGAAATTTCAATTTTTTTTTAAATTTTTTTATGTTCTAACTACGCTTTCGTAGATATTTAATGTCACAATAAGTAATCTTTCTAAACAAGTTCATAACATGAATCTTCTACGCACTGCTAAAATAATTTCAAACCACTTCCTATTCGATTTCTACAATATAGACTTAGATTATGTTATAAATCTGAAAATCTGTAGAATCACCGACGGCTTTCCAGAGTGACTTCCCATCAAGGTTAAATGATAAAAAAAAAAAATTAAAATTTCACTTTTTTTTTAAAATTGAAATTTTCAATTTTTTCGTAAAAAGGTAAAATTTCAAAATGTTGAAATTTCAATTTTTTTTTAAATTTTTTTATGTTCTAACTACGCTTTCGTAGATATTTAATGTCACAATAAGTAATCTTTCTAAACAAGTTCATAACATGAATCTTCTACGCACTGCTAAAATAATTTCAAACCACTTCCTATTCGATTTCTACAATATAGACTTAGACTATGTTATAAATCTGAAAATCTGTAGAATCACCGGCGGCTTTCCAGAGTGACTTCCCATCAAGGTTAAATGATAAAAGAAAAAAATTAAAATTTCACTTTTTTTTAAAATTGAAATTTTCAATTTTTTCGTAAAAAGGTAAAATTTCAAAATGTTGAAATTTCAATTTTTTTTTAAATTTTTTATGTTCTAACTACGCTTTCGTAGATATTTAATGTCACAATAAGTAATCTTTCTAAACAAGTTCATAACATGAATCTTCTACGCACTGCTAAAATAATTTCAAACCACTTCCTATTCGATTTCTACAATATAGACTTAGACTATGTTATAAATCTGAAAATCTGTAGAATCACCGGCGGCTTTCCAGAGTGACTTCCCATCAAGGTTAAATGAAAAAAAAAAAATTAAAATTTCACTTTTTTTTTAAAATTGAAATTTTCAATTTTTTCGTAAAAAGGTAAAATTTCAAAATGTTGAAATTTCAATTTTTTTTTAAATTTTTTATGTTCTAACTACGCTTTCGTAGATATTTAATGTCACAATAAGTAATCTTTCTAAACAAGTTCATAACATGAATCTTCTACGCACTGCTAAAATAATTTCAAACCACTTCCTATTCGATTTCTACAATATAGACTTAGACTATGTTATAAATCTGAAAATCTGTAGAATCACCGACGGCTTTCCAGAGTGACTTCCCATCAAGGTTAAATGATAAAAAAAAAATTATTGAAATTTCACTTTTTTTAAAAAATTGAAATTTTCAATTTTTTCGTAAAAAGGTAAAATTTCAAAATGTTGAAATTTCAATTTTTTTTTAAATTTTTTTATGTTCTAACTACGCTTTCGTAGATATTTAATGTCACAATAAGTAATCTTTCTAAACAAGTTCATAACATGAATCTTCTACGCACTGCTAAAATAATTTCAAACCACTTCCTATTCGATTTCTACAATATAGACGACTATGTTATAAATCTGAAAATCTGTAGAATCACCGACGGCTTTCCAGAGTGACTTCCCATCAAGGTTAAATGATAAAAAAAAAATTATTGAAATTTCACTTTTTTTTAAAATTGAAATTTTCATTTTTTTCGTAAAAAGGTAAAATTTCAAAATGTTGAAATTTCAATTTTTTTTAAATTTTTTTATGTTCTAACTACGCTTTCGTAGATATTTAATGTCACAATAAGTAATCTTTCTAAACAAGTTCATAACATGAATCTTCTACGCACTGCTAAAATAATTTCAAACCACTTCCTATTCGATTTCTACAATATAGACTTAGACTATGTTATAAATCTGAAAATCTGTAGAATCACCGACGGCTTTCCAGAGTGACTTCCCATCAAGGTTAAATGATAAAAAAAAAATTATTGAAATTTCACTTTTTTTTTAAAATTGAAATTTTCATTTTTTTCGTAAAAAGGTAAAATTTCAAAATGTTGAAATTTCAATTTTTTTTAAATTTTTTTATGTTCTAACTACGCTTTCGTAGATATTTAATGTCACAATAAGTAATCTTTCTAAACAAGTTCATAACATGAAACTTCTACGCACTGCTAAAATAATTTCAAACCACTTCCTATTCGATTTCTACAATATAGACTTAGATTATGTTATAAATCTGAAAATCTGTAGAATCACCGACGGCTTTCCAGAGTGACTTCCCATCAAGGTTAAATGATAAAAAAAAAAAATTAAAATTTCACTTTTTTTTTAAAATTGAAATTTTCAATTTTTTCGTAAAAAGGTAAAATTTCAAAATGTTGAAATTTCAATTTTTTTTTAAATTTTTTATGTTCTAACTACGCTTTCGTAGATATTTAATGTCACAATAAGTAATCTTTCTAAACAAGTTCATAACATGAATCTTCTACGCACTGCTAAAATAATTTCAAACCACTTCCTATTCGATTTCTACAATATAGACTTAGATTATGTTATAAATCTGAAAATCTGTAGAATCACCGACGGCTTTCCAGAGTGACTTCCCATCAAGGTTAAATGATAAAAAAAAAAAATTAAAATTTCACTTTTTTTTTAAAATTGAAATTTTCAATTTTTTCGTAAAAAGGTAAAATTTCAAAATGTTGAAATTTCAATTTTTTTTTAAATTTTTTATGTTCTAACTACGCTTTCGTAGATATTTAATGTCACAATAAGTAATCTTTCTAAACAAGTTCATAACATGAATCTTCTACGCACTGCTAAAATAATTTCAAACCACTTCCTATTCGATTTCTACAATATAGACTTAGATTATGTTATAAATCTGAAAATCTGTAGAATCACCGACGGCTTTCCAGAGTGACTTCCCATCAAGGTTAAATGATAAAAAAAAAAATTAAAATTTCACTTTTTTTTAAAAATTGAAATTTTCAATTTTTTCGTAAAAAGGTAAAATTTCAAAATGTTGAAATTTCAATTTTTTTTTAAATTTTTTTATGTTCTAACTACGCTTTCGTAGATATTTAATGTCACAATAAGTAATCTTTCTAAACAAGTTCATAACATGAATCTTCTACGCACTGCTAAAATAATTTCAAACCACTTCCTATTCGATTTCTACAATATAGACTTAGACTATGTTATAAATCTGAAAATCTGTAGAATCACCGACGGCTTTCCAGAGTGACTTCCCATCAAGGTTAAATGATAAAAAAAAATTATTGAAATTTCACTTTTTTTTTAAAATTGAAATTTTCAATTTTTTCGTAAAAAGGTAAAATTTCAAAATGTTGAAATTTCAATTTTTTTTAAATTTTTTTATGTTCTAACTACGCTTTCGTAGATATTTAATGTCACAATAAGTAATCTTTCTAAACAAGTTCATAACATGAATCTTCTACGCACTGCTAAAATAATTTCAAACCACTTCCTATTCGATTTCTACAATATAGACTTAAACTATGTTATAAATCTGAAAATCTGTAGAATCACCGGCGGCTTTCCAGAGTGACTTCCCATCAAGGTTAAATGATAAAAGAAAAAAATTAAAATTTCACTTTTTTTTTAAAATTGAAATTTTCAATTTTTTCGTAAAAAGGTAAAATTTCAAAATGTTGAAATTTCAATTTTTTTTTAAATTTTTTATGTTCTAACTACGCTTTCGTAGATATTTAATGTCACAATAAGTAATCTTTCTAAACAAGTTCATAACATGAATCTTCTACGCACTGCTAAAATAATTTCAAACCACTTCCTATTCGATTTCTACAATATAGACTTAGATTATGTTATAAATCTGAAAATCTGTAGAATCACCGACGGCTTTCCAGAGTGACTTCCCATCAAGGTTAAATGATAAAAAAAAATTATTGAAATTTCACTTTTTTTTTAAAATTGAAATTTTCAATTTTTTCGTAAAAAGGTAAAATTTCAAAATGTTGAAATTTCAATTTTTTTTTAAATTTTTTATGTTCTAACTACGCTTTCGTAGATATTTAATGTCACAATAAGTAATCTTTCTAAACAAGTTCATAACATGAATCTTCTACGCACTGCTAAAATAATTTCAAACCACTTCCTATTCGATTTCTACAATGTAGACTTAGACTATGTTATAAATCTGAAAATCTGTAGAATCACCGACGGCTTTCCAGAGTGACTTCCCATCAAGGTTAAATGATAAAAAAAAAATTATTGAAATTTCACTTTTTTTTTAAAATTGAAATTTTCAATTTTTTCGTAAAAAAGTAAAATTTCAAAATGTTGAAATTTCAATTTTTTTTAAATTTTTTATGTTCTAACTACGCTTTCGTAGATATTTAATGTCACAATAAGTAATCTTTCTAAACAAGTTCATAACATGAATCTTCTACGCACTGCTAAAATAATTTCAAACCACTTCCTATTCGATTTCTACAATATAGACTTAGATTATGTTATAAATCTGAAAATCTGTAGAATCACCGACGGCTTTCCAGAGTGACTTCCCATCAAGGTTAAATGATAAAAAAAAAATTATTGAAATTTCACTTTTTTTTTAAAATTGAAATTTTCAATTTTTTCGTAAAAAGGTAAAATTTCAAAATGTTGAAATTTCAATTTTTTTTTAAATTTTTTATGTTCTAACTACGCTTTCGTAGATATTTAATGTCACAATAAGTAATCTTTCTAAACAAGTTCATAACATGAATCTTCTACGCACTGCTAAAATAATTTCAAACCACTTCCTATTCGATTTCTACAATATAGACTTAGACTATGTTATAAATCTGAAAATCTGTAGAATCACCGACGGCTTTCCAGAGTGACTTCCCATCAAGGTTAAATGATAAAAAAAAAATTATTGAAATTTCACTTTTTTTTTAAAATTGAAATTTTCAATTTTTTCGTAAAAAGGTAAAATTTCAAAATGTTGAAATTTCAATTTTTTTTTACATTTTTTTATGTTCTAACTACGCTTTCGTAGATATTTAATGTCACAATAAGTAATCTTTCTAAACAAGTTCATAACATGAATCTTCTACGCACTGCTAAAATAATTTCAAACCACTTCCTATTCGATTTCTACAATATAGACTTATACTATGTTATAAATCTGAAAATCTGTAGAATCACCGACGGCTTTCCAGAGTGACTTCCCATCAAGGTTAAATGATAAAAAAAAAATTATTGAAATTTCACTTTTTTTTAAAAATTGAAATTTTCAATTTTTTCGTAAAAAGGTAAAATTTCAAAATGTTGAAATTTCAATTTTTTTTAAATTTTTTTATGTTCTAACTACGCTTTCGTAGATATTTAATGTCACAATAAGTAATCTTTCTAAACAAGTTCATAACATGAATCTTCTACGCACTGCTAAAATAATTTCAAACCACTTCCAATTCGATTTCTACAATATAGACTTAGATTATGTTATAAATCTGAAAATCTGTAGAATCACCGACGGCTTTCCAGAGTGACTTCCCATCAAGGTTAAATGATAAAAAAAAAATATTAAAATTTCACTTTTTTTTTAAAATTGAAATTTTCAATTTTTTCGTAAAAAGGTAAAATTTCAAAATGTTGAAATTTCAATTTTTTTTAAATTTTTTTTATGTTCTAACTACGCTTTCGTAGATATTTAATGTCACAATAAGTAATCTTTCTAAACAAGTTCATAACATGAATCTTCTACGCACTGCTAAAATAATTTCAAACCACTTCCTATTCGATTTCTACAATATAGACTTAGATTATGTTATAAATCTGAAAATCTGTAGAATCACCGACGGCTTTCCAGAGTGACTTCCCATCAAGGTTAAATGATAAAAAAAAAATTATTGAAATTTCACTTTTTTTTTAAAATTGAAATTTTCAATTTTTTCGTAAAAAAGTAAAATTTCAAAATGTTGAAATTTCAATTTTTTTTAAATTTTTTATGTTCTAACTACGCTTTCGTAGATATTTAATGTCACAATAAGTAATCTTTCTAAACAAGTTCATAACATGAATCTTCTACGCACTGCTAAAATAATTTCAAACCACTTCCTATTCGATTTCTACAATATAGACTTAGATTATGTTATAAATCTGAAAATCTGTAGAATCACCGACGGCTTTCCAGAGTGACTTCCCATCAAGGTTAAATGATAAAAAAAAAATTATTGAAATTTCACTTTTTTTTTAAAATTGAAATTTTCAATTTTTTCGTAAAAAGGTAAAATTTCAAAATGTTGAAATTTCAATTTTTTT
Source organism: Dascillus cervinus (assembly GCA_949768715.1). Taxonomy (NCBI): domain Eukaryota; kingdom Metazoa; phylum Arthropoda; class Insecta; order Coleoptera; family Dascillidae; genus Dascillus; species Dascillus cervinus. The sequence goes on from OX458316.1 coordinate 42,151, forward strand.
TTAAATTTTTTATGTTCTAACTACGCTTTCGTAGATATTTAATGTCACAATAAGTAATCTTTCTAAACAAGTTCATAACATGAATCTTCTACGCACTGCTAAAATAATTTCAAACCACTTCCTATTCGATTTCTACAATATAGACTTAGACTATGTTATAAATCTGAAAATCTGTAGAATCACCGACGGCTTTCCAGAGTGACTTCCCATCAAGGTTAAATGATAAAAAAAAAATTATTGAAATTTCACTTTTTTTTTAAAATTGAAATTTTCAATTTTTTCGTAAAAAGGTAAAATTTCAAAATGTTGAAATTTCAATTTTTTTTTACATTTTTTTATGTTCTAACTACGCTTTCGTAGATATTTAATGTCACAATAAGTAATCTTTCTAAACAAGTTCATAACATGAATCTTCTACGCACTGCTAAAATAATTTCAAACCACTTCCTATTCGATTTCTACAATATAGACTTATACTATGTTATAAATCTGAAAATCTGTAGAATCACCGACGGCTTTCCAGAGTGACTTCCCATCAAGGTTAAATGATAAAAAAAAAATTATTGAAATTTCACTTTTTTTTAAAAATTGAAATTTTCAATTTTTTCGTAAAAAGGTAAAATTTCAAAATGTTGAAATTTCAATTTTTTTTAAATTTTTTTATGTTCTAACTACGCTTTCGTAGATATTTAATGTCACAATAAGTAATCTTTCTAAACAAGTTCATAACATGAATCTTCTACGCACTGCTAAAATAATTTCAAACCACTTCCAATTCGATTTCTACAATATAGACTTAGATTATGTTATAAATCTGAAAATCTGTAGAATCACCGACGGCTTTCCAGAGTGACTTCCCATCAAGGTTAAATGATAAAAAAAAAATATTAAAATTTCACTTTTTTTTTAAAATTGAAATTTTCAATTTTTTCGTAAAAAGGTAAAATTTCAAAATGTTGAAATTTCAATTTTTTTTAAATTTTTTTTATGTTCTAACTACGCTTTCGTAGATATTTAATGTCACAATAAGTAATCTTTCTAAACAAGTTCATAACATGAATCTTCTACGCACTGCTAAAATAATTTGAAACCACTTCCTATTCGATTTCTACAATATAGACTTAGATTATGTTATAAATCTGAAAATCTGTAGAATCACCGACGGCTTTCCAGAGTGACTTCCCATCAAGGTTAAATGATAAAAAAAAAAAATTAAAATTTCACTTTTTTTTTAAAATTGAAATTTTCAATTTTTTCGTAAAAAGGTAAAATTTCAAAATGTTGAAATTTCAATTTTTTTTTAAATTTTTTATGTTCTAACTACGCTTTCGTAGATATTTAATGTCACAATAAGTAATCTTTCTAAACAAGTTCATAACATGAATCTTCTACGCACTGCTAAAATAATTTCAAACCACTTCCTATTCGATTTCTACAATATAGACTTAGACTATGTTATAAATCTGAAAATCTGTAGAATCACCGACGGCTTTCCAGAGTGACTTCCCATCAAGGTTAAATGATAAAAAAAAAATATTGAAATTTCACTTTATTTTTAAAAATTGAAATTTTCAATTTTTTCGTAAAAAGGTAAAATTTCAAAATGTTGAAATTTCACTTTTTTTTTAAAATTGAAAGTTTCAATTTTTTCGTAAAAAGGTAAAATTTCAAAATGTTGAAATTTCAATTTTTTTTAAATTTTTTTATGTTCTAACTACGCTTTCGTAGATATTTAATGTCACAATAAGTAATCTTTCTAAACAAGTTCATAACATGAATCTTCTACGCACTGCTAAAATAATTTCAAACCACTTCCTATTCGATTTCTACAATATAGACTTAGACTATGTTATAAATCTGAAAATCTGTAGAATCACCGACGGCTTTCCAGAGTGACTTCCCATCAAGGTTAAATGATAAAAAAAAATTATTGATAATAATAATGCTTTTACTATACACAGTACCGAAAAGTGTGATTTTTTGTTTCTTATCAGAATTTGAATTATAAATGTTGCATTCTAGCTTAACATTAGATTATTGGTTTGAGCTGATTTTAAGACATTTTTTAAAATGTGATAAAAATGTGCTTGATAAGGTGTTTAAAAAGTTATCTGGAGAAAATAAGGAAAATTTTATAGAAGTAAAGAAAACCTGGAGTTATCGAAGTTTCACTTCATTTGCTTTGACATACAAAAAGATAAAAGAAGATTTGAATTAAAATGAGACGTAAAAGAAAAAAGATTTTCTAATGTGCTATATTAAAACTTTTTAAACACTTGAGTGCAATTATTCAAAACTGACTAAAAAATGAAAGAATACTTACTCGACTAAAGAGATGGCTGTTGCAGAGTCTTGATTCAACCAAAAAAACACAATCTTTTTGGAGCAGTCACTAGAATAGCTACATAAAATAAAATAATTAGATTCTAAATTTTTGTTTAGTAATTAAAACTCTTACCAAATTTTTTTCGAGCTTTTCAGACCATACCGATTAATAGCTCTATTAATGTTGCTTACAATGTGCACTGAAAATTCACGATTTCCTGCAAATTGAATACATTCTCTTTGTGTTTGTTTTGCTAATTCTCATGTAGGACATTAGATAACAGCTCTAAATCCTTCTTTCTTTGGTCCTATTAAATCACTGATAATTGGTAACAAAAAAGCAGCTTAATTACCAGATCCTGTGACCGCACAAGCCAATATTTGTCGCCCCTGCAATAGTATAATGAATACAATTTACATTCACTACAGATTAGGAATCACATCAAATATTAATTAAATCATTTCTATCTCTAGTTAAACAGAGTTTGAAAGCATAAGTGATTTAGCAACAAATATTTTTATACAGATGTCAACATTCTTAAGTTGCAACCACATTCCTAATTTAACCGTTGTAATACCTCTCTCTAACATTACTGGTAATGCTTGTTGTATTATAGTTGGTTAAACATATCCACATTTTTTAATATTTTCAATAAGATCAGCGTCAATATTAAATTCATCAAATGTTTTAACAGATTGGGGGGCATATGACTTCCAACAACATTTAACCCAAGTTGATTTCGATACTGATTAACCTAAGAATACCAAAATTCAAAATTCAAAATTTGAAAAGCTTTGTTTTAATGTTTGTTTCAGTAAATTTAAACGACCTAATCCTTTACGGTTATGTGCTGGGTTCCGGCTTGTAAACATTACAGTCAACGAGTCACACTTACGTTGCGGTACGCATAGATGCAGAGAGCAGCCATGTGGTGGCAAATCACTTGCCCCCTCACACTCACTCACACACAGCATCCACTATGCCACCTTCTAAATCGATAGAAATCTAAAAATAAGAAACGTTTTAAATATTGTATGTATATCACCTGTGGCAATTTACCTCAACGCCGTAACTTTTGTTTTTCATAGATGGGTTCAGACGTGTTGGTTTTATATAGGTGGGTTCTAAACAAAACCCATAACGTAGATAAAATTGTCACTCGGCGGAAGTTAGACACTGTGGTCTTACACATTTAAATTCACAGAAACTTTGATTAGGTAAGGCACAAGTCAGTAGTAATAACTTAGGTCGTTTAAATTTACTGAAACAAATATCTATGTAATACGACTTTGATCAGAAATTTACAACAAGCGGCAATTATGAGGTTATGTTACATTTAGTTAGAATAACACCCATATTTCAGTTATGATTACTCATTTTTCATGAATGAACGCTTCTATGGACCACATTTAGTGAATTCTTACCGTTTTTGGTGTTTTTTCCCCTTAAAATATATCACTATATCGCAAATTTCACGTGTTATTCTAAACTAGGTTTGTTTTGATAATGACCTACGCAACAAAATGGCCGCGACTACGTCAGCATCAGCACTAATGTCACAAATAATATAACATGAGGGCAAGAAACTAGCCATTGAATGTTGTGATTTTAAACCACATGTGCGGCGAAAACTTGTTCGGTCAAAATCGCTTGCGGAAAGGGAAGCCGACCGTTGTCGATTTTAAGGTATTTCTGGATTTGTTCTACTTACAGCCTTTATTTTTCAATATTTCTGAATTTTGTTTTTGCCAATGTAAACTACAGCATCTCTTCTACAATTTTAATTGACGTAATTCTAAAAAATTATTAATTTTCTATTTTAAAAAAAATTATTAACTTAAACGCTTAATACTCAACTTCACGAGAACGTACAAAAATATTAATCAATTCAAATTGTTGTGTAAGTCTTCAACAAAATGTTTGCCAAAGACAATTATTATCTGTGCATAATAAATAATAATAATATTTCCTTGTAATATTTTTTAGATGCCAAGCCGGTGTGTAGGCAGTCCCAGGGTGCAAATTGAATTACGATAGCACTTTGAAACAAAGTAAGGCGGTGAAAACATTTGCATTTCCGAAGGATGAATGAAAAAAGCAAATATGGATGCGAGCTATCCCCAAGGCTAATTGGAATCCCTCCCGTCATTCTGCAGTATGCATCAAACACTTTCACCAAACATGGAACAAGAATGTTGTTTTGAATACTATCTAAGTAAGGTAAGTACATTTGTGAAAAAAGCACAGAGTTTATTGAAGAAGAAGCGCTTCCAAAGCATAAAAATTTACTAGAGCTAATTGATACTCAATTAAATTTGTTGTTATCTAAGCGAAAGACTTACAATTCCCTGACTATATAACGTTTGCATTTATGATTTTTTCACAGTCGCCAGTTGTATTTAATTATTTATCACACATATCAAAAAATCTTACATCCAGAGAATCGAATGTTTCATTATTACTTGATGAAATTTATGTAAATAAATGTCAAACTTTTAAAGCGCAAAAGATTGTTGTCTGTGCTGAAAATAATCCGGCGGAACTAGCCAAAACAGTACAAAGTTTTATGATAAGTTCCTGTTTTGGTCATTATAAAGAAATTGTAAAATTATGTTCATAATTTGTTTAAATACTTCAAATTTAATAATATGATTTATTTGCAACAATTTACATTTTTTTTAAAGGGACAGTTATACATATTGTGAAGGAATATTGAATTCTGAATTAAAAAGTCTTGATACATCAATACCATTGAATTAAATATCTGAAAATTACCAGCAATTTTTATTACAGTTAACTACAAAAATCAAGTAGGCAACGAAACAATTGATTATTATAATTGTTAATGCGGCAAAAACAGTTTCCAATGTTGTTTTCATTTTATTAAGCGATTCTTGCAAAAACGCGACGGTTTTATTAGACATTAAGAAAGTGATACCGGATGTTTTTCTTAATTTCAAATTCGAGCAAAACATAAGGCGTAACTTGACACATTGTTTTGTTTATTTATGTCTGGAAAATTAGGTTATGTATATAATTTGTTTAAATACTTCAAATTTAATAATATGATTTATTTGTAACAATTTACAATTTTTTTAAAGAGACAGTTATACATATTTTGAACGAATATTGAATTCTGAATTAAAAAGTCTTGATACATCAATACCATTGAATTAAATATCTGAAAATTACCAGCAATTTTTATTACAATTAACTAGAAAAATCAAGTAGGCAACGAAACAATTGATTATTTTAATTGTTAATGTGGCAAAAACAGTTTTCAATGTAATTTTCATTTTATCAAGTAATTCTTGGAAAAACGTGACGGTTTCATTAGACATTAAGAAAGTGATATCGGGTGTTTTTTCTTAGTTTCAAATTCTAGCAAAACGTAAGGTGTAACTTGGCACAATGCTTGGTTTATTTATGTCTGGAAAATTAGGTTATGTTTATAATTTGTTTAAATACTTCAAATTTAATAATATGATTTATTTGCAACAATTTACAATTTTTTTTAAGGGACAGTTATACATATTGTGAAGGAATATTGAATTCTGAATTTAAAAGTCTTGATACATCAATACCATTGAATTAAATATCTGAAAATTACCAGCAATTTTTATTACAGTTAACTACAAAAATCAAGTAGATAACGAAACAATTGATTATTATAATTGTTAATACGGCAAAAACAGTTTCCAATGTTGTTTTCATTTTATTAAGCGATTCTTGCAAAAACACGACGGTTTTATTAGACATTAAGAAAGTAATCCCGGGTGTTTTTCCTTAATTTCAAATTCTAACAAAACTTAAGACGTAACTTGACACAATGTTTTGTTTATTTATGTCTGGAAAAAATTAGGTTTTTATATAATTTGTTTAAATACTTCAAATTTAATAATATGATTTATTTGCAACAATTTATAATTTTTTTAAAGAGACAGTTATACATATTTTGAAGGAATATTGAATTCTGAATTAAAAAGTCTTAATACATCAATACCATTGAATTAAATATCTGAAAATTACCAGCAATTTTTATTACAGTTGATTACCAAAATCAAGCAGGCAACGAAACAATTGATTATTATAATTGTTAATGCGGTAAAAAAAAAGGATTAAATCGGACAGTTAATTTGTGGGTTCATTAATTAATTTTAAAAATCCGCCAAAAATTCAAATAATTTTTTCTGGCCTTCAATTTTTGGATTTCACTTTTCAGAAGTATGTTTTACATCCTCACAAAATTTCAAGCCAAAATCCTTACCAATTAATTGGTTATGAATTTTTCAACTCAACATTGCATGTGGGATCATCTATAATCAAAGCAGCTGACTTTAAAAATCCGCCAAAAATTCAAATTGCAAGTTGTTATGGAAATTCTTTATTTTCATGCAGATGCCAGTAAAATTTGACCTTTTACACAAATTCAATTTTATTGAGTTGAATCATTCGAAATTTAATATTAACTATTTATTGCTTAAAATTATCTATACTCGGTGACACGGAAATTGCAACACCAAAAAGGGGTGGGTTACCAAATTTAACAAATTTAACCGACTTCGCAGTTACCAACAGTGAACACTTCACATAAATCACAAATTCGTTAGTTTCATATAACTCTGACTAGCTTAAAGGATCCTCAGCTGTATGAGCTGTTTCTCCATCTTGCCAAACAATACTCGGACACCATTATTGTTATTTTTTGGGAAAAATAATTAAATGAAAAAAACGAATCCCTCAAAACAATTAACAAAAACAAAACCAGACACATATCATTAAACAAAATTACCTACAACAAATCTCATCAAGTCTTTTAAAGTTGTTACACAATTTTCGATCACATTTTTTTACCGTAATTTCCTCAATTCAAAAAATGCACATTTTGAATGCAATGAAAGTTGTTTACTCGATTATTGGGTCACTATTTTTAAAATGAATTTGTTGTGTAACTTTAACGATTGCACTTTTAATGTCAATCACGGATTTTAATAGAATGATGACATTCGGTTTTTGCAAAATCGTTTTCTTTTTACTAACCAAATTCCTGAGTAAATTATCAACTCGCAAGTCACTCCTGGTATAATAAAATTTTGGAAAAATTCACAGTTGCTAACGCTTGTTTTCGTAGGCGTTACACCACAAACGCACGAGGCGAATTTCGTCGCAAACTCAGCCATTAAAGTGTATTTAAGTGTACTTAACAGACCTGAACTTTCCAGTCACTTTGATGCCACTTGACTCCACTTACCCGAGGTAAGTACAGTAAATGTCGCGTGACCTTCCTACAAAATCCGAAATAAAATTCAAAATCGAAGTGAATAAAACTGAGACAACTGAGTCAATGGCGCAACGACCTGATAAAATAAACAATTTCACCAAATGGTAATTCAGCTTGTTTAAGGCCCCCGTGCCGCGTTTCACATAATGAGGCAAATGTTTTTCTTTAATTAAGAGATTATTTGAATAAGACAAGGTCATTTCTTTTTTGTTTTGCCGCTCTCTTGAAATTCGGCGAAAATGGCCGTTTAATTTAATGTCGACTTTTAATTGAAAATGAGCCTGCAATTTGTCTTCGTGAATAGAAACAGGCATTCTAGCGACGAGTTTCTAAAGCTGACTTGTTCTAAGAAAATCTCGCCATTTGCGCGATCCAGATAAGGTCAAAACGATTGAACAATAGTAAACCGATCTTTCTGTGAACTTCCGGCGACAAAACGACTGATATAACTGAGCTCGAAAGCCTAGGATGGTAATAATATTTAGAATATCTTAACCCTGGAGTCATGTTCTATATGTCCCACAGACCGACTTTTTCGTAAATTTTGTGTAACTTTTTACTATTTTAACAAATTTGGCCGATTCTTCGAGTAGCTGCTTGATTTGGTCATTGCTATTTTCAGTCAGTCGCTTCATAGCCACATATGACCACATTGCATTTTTTTTATGGTTTTTGCACCTTTACGGTCTGTGGGACCGTACAACATGACTGAAGAAAGTAAATAAATCAATTGCAATTATCTTTTACGGCATATTTTTAGACTTATGGATTTCTTTGTTAATTATTATTTTCTGTGTTCTTACTATTGTTTTAGCACAAATTATTTTATGAATACAGTGTGACCTCGATAATCCGAACTAATTAAAACCGCGGTGATCCGGATAAGTAAATAATTCGGTTTATTGAAGCAGGACAGTTTTTTTTTATTAAAACGAGTAACATTTAATACAAAACAACTAGAAAATAGTACATAAACAAAAATTATTTAAAACAGAAGTATAGTTATTAAATTTTATATTAATTTGTGAAGCACATTTGCGGCCACCCAAATGGGAACGTTTTTTTTTTTGGCAACTTGATTTTTGCTTTACATCATAAGCGTCTTAAAAAAACATCAACCAAATATCAATATTATTTTGTTTATGACCAATATTATTTCACGAAAGTCACTGGAATAAAACCAGATTTAATCTATGGAAAAATAGGGAAATTTATGTCAGGTATCGTGCATATTTGGGTGGCCGCAAATTTACTTTGTAATTATTGTTTGCTTGATCCTGTTCTGGTTCATTAAACAAGCCGTTTCTTTTAATCTTTAAAGTACAGGAACATCTTGTAGTGGTACGGATTACCGAGTCCCATCAAATCCAAATTATATGGTACATAATGCAATTGAAATGCTTGGACGGATTATTGAAGAATCCACTATAATGAAGGATCGGATTATCGAGGTCGCACTGTATTTATATTTTTTTTGTATTATCATAATTTTTGATTTAATGTTGCTTCGAATGTGGTTCGAAAAAAAAATAGAAAAATCAAATATTGTCGCAAAAAATGCAACAGATATCTTATGCCTCGAACATATTACGGTCATATGCAATGACTGTTCAACCGAAAGAAAAGACAGTTTTATTTTCGTAAAATAATTTTTTTATAGTTTTCTTTTTATTTGGTTTGACAGGCTATTATGTTGTTTTCTTAGCACCAAAGTTATTTTTGAAAGAAAGTTTAATGATTTGTTGTTTTTTAGACATGTTTCAAAAAAGTGCCATAATTGTGGTACCTGTGAATACCCACTGATAAGTTCAATAACAATAATGTTATATTAAATCTCTTTGTGTTTGATTGTAGAGAAAGGACGTAGTTTCCAATATATAAATTTAGAACTAACCTAAAACAATAATTTTTCAATAATAATTACACTAGAAAGATTCGGTCTCCGAGACCGAAGACATGGACGGGGAAAATTTATTTCGGTACATGACTCTAGGGTTAATTCACACCCCGGGGCTATTGACGGATCTTCGCACATTAAAAATATTAGGTCCATCAAGTGCCAGAAGTTAAAACATGGCCGTTTAAGATAGCAGGAGTTGTGTTTTTTTCTCGAGAAAGTTTTGTGCGAAAATGATTTTTTGGCCATAAAAGTATCTTTGGCCTGTATTAGATTTCAAATTTCGTGCGAGAGTTACGGCCAAGATCTTGTGCGGAATCAGAAATGAGGAAAAATTTTTTATTGACTAAAAAAAAATTAAAATCGATTAAAAAAGAAATTTGAAATTCATCAAAAGTCGCTTAATATTTTCAATACATTCTTTAATTAATTTAATTTACTGGCTACAACTTGACTTTTTTTTATTATTAAATCACATTTTTAATAAAGCAAAATGCCATCTACAAACTTATTGTGGCGAAATTTGAAACTTCCTTCTAGTATGGGCATTCGGCATGTGTCGTGCAGCGTTTTTCCACCAATAACTCAATTTACCAAAAAATGTTCTTCAAAATGAAGCGACTGGGAAAGAAACCCGTCACATTGGCGTTCAAGTTTTATTACGTCATCGGGATTTTAACCGAATGCGCCCGAGTGAACACACCTGCTTCGTCCTTGGGCAACAGAGCAAAATAAATGACATTATTTAACATAAATACTGTGTGATTTTGTCGAAGACAGTTAGTAGATTAATTCTGCATAATTTTCAACACGAGAATCATAATTTTTAGTTTGTTTTGAACAACTTTCAACAAAAAATTGCGTTTTTTTAAGTTTCTTGCTTGTAAAATTGAAACTAATGAAGCAATCTAATGATGTGAATACGCGAATTGTGGAGAATTAAATTGCGATGAGAATTTGTCCGGACCTAAGTCGATAAAGTGTCATTTTCGAAAAAAACAAACATTATAAAAAAACAATTGACCGGAGCTAAGTTGAAACGTGTCATTTTCGAAACAAAATTGAAATATTTTTTTTTTATCGGACCTAAGTCGATAAAAATTCACGTAAAACCAATATTTCACGCGATAATTGAGAAAAACTGATTTTCGCAGCCTTCGACCTTAAATAATTTATTTGGCGGACACGATTTTTCAACGGACTTTTTACACAGTGTTTCTTATAGCGATGCAAAGAAAATCGCGAAGGAAAACCTTCACTTGGAATTTTTTAGAAAATGAATCTAAAATGACTGGACTATAAACAATTTGAACCTATGAAATTTTAATCCAAAACATTTTAAATTAAAGGGGACGATAGTCCTAAAAAGGATGGGAATCCTTGTTTTAGAACATAATGTTACATTACATTTATGTTTTTTAAATTATTATGTTTCGAAAGAAAGAATTCAAATTTTTATTTGGAACGACCGTTCAAATTTCTTTGCTTCGCCCCCCACTGATTAATGTTCGCTGTTCAGACAGCGTCATATGCGCAAACTTGAACGAAATAAGGTTTAGTTTGTAGCACACCATATAATACTCCCATCACGAATTCATCAAATAAAATTGAAAAATCGGGATAAATCCGAAACAACACCTAATTTTTCTAATAAATCGAAAATTAGAATAAATAAAGTTCAAAATTTGAATAAAGTGAATTTAAAAATTTTGAATAAATAAATAAAAAATGTGAGCAAATGAAGTCTAAAATTTGAATAAGTGAAAGATAAACAATTTTTCTAATAAATAAAATATTTGAATAAATTAAATATAAGAAATCTGAATAAATCCAAAATATTTCAATATCTCTAATAAGAAAAAAATAGTTAAAGCAAATTTAAGAACACCGATTAAATCACAAATTCAATTTTTCTAATAAATAACAAAATAAAGTCTAAAATTTGAATAAGTCAAAACTACAATTTTTCTAATAAAAAATTTTAAAATCTGAATAAATCACAGATTCAACATAATTTGCCTGACAACTCAAAAATACGAACAAGCAAAAAGTCAACAACAAATTCACAACGTACCAAAGGCGAAGAAGATTTCTGAAATTCTCCGGCGGGATATGAACCGACTTGTGCTCTTGGTTCTTATTCGCCAGATTCCTAATCAAATTGTTTATGTTGTGCTTCCCGTGAGTATCGGTGTATCGGTGGTACTTGGGGTCGACGAACGATTTTATCACGGTCATGGCCTGATAGTGCAAAAAGAACAGCTCGAGCACCGTGTGGTTCTGGTGGCTCCACAACGTCAACAGCTTCTCGGTCGGGGAGTTCCCCCTCAAAATTTCGCACCGAAGCAACTAGAAAAATTCATTCAATTCTCGATTTTGTGTTTTATGTGTGTGTTTGTGAGTTCTCACCTGGATGGTCGCTACATCGTATTGCATATGTTTCCCATTTGTCGTTTTGGTCGAGAGGATTCGACACAATTCTTTCCGTTCTGTGTGGGGCAACTGGTGGATGTACATAAAATGATTGTCGGTCATCTTAACCAATTTTGTTGGATTTTCCCCACAATTAACTATAAAAGTGAGGTTAGGTCGGAACTGAAAATACTATCCATTTCATGGGGTTTAATAACTTCAACTTAAATAGTAACTGCTAATTAATTAAATCTATTCATTTTTAATAATAATTATAAAACTATAATAATAATCTTGACATTTACAACCAAACATACATAATGATATGATATGACGTCACTGTCTGATCAAGTAAGCGATTTTCGCCCTTATTGAATGGGTTCCATAAAAATAAAGCGAAAGGGAAAGAAACCGGTCAAATTCGCATACCTTCAAGTTGTTCGTTAGTGAGACGACCAAGTGTGCGAGGGAGATTCAAATATTGGAAAAGTATTGAGCGATTTCTGAAGAGACGGTGCAACCGATTTTCAAATTCTAAAGTGTATATGTCTTAAAATATTGTTTGAATTTGCGCCAACGTTTTAGTTTTTTAATTTTTGTTTTAGTAAAAAAGATACTGTATTTTATATTGTTATTAAAAAAATTACAAAAAATCGGCCCAACGGTGACACCGGTTAACACCGATTTCTTAATGACAAAACTTTTTTTATTTTTGAATTTTGTCAGATAATAACGGCCGAAATGGAAAAATGAATTTTTCTTTGACAATCGCATACCGACAGTCCGCCGGGCTCTGTTATTTACAAAAGAGTGGTGGGACGTGCGGCGGTAAGACAAAAATAATATACTTTAATATTTTATTTCTTCAATACAGTAGAATCCCGATTATCCGAGTCTCGGTTATCCGAGTCTCCGCGTTATCCGAGCGACCCCTGCTTTTTAATTGTTCCGTGTTATTCGAGCTGATCCTAAATTTTATCCGAGTTATTCGAGAAAATTCGGAGAAATTCACTAAAAAAGTTGCATGAGGCAAAAAATCGTCTGGCTTTGTGATTGTTTTCATTACTTAGAAATTTGACAACAGACACATTCACTGCAAGTGATGGTTGGCTCGATCGCTGGAAGAAATCGATCGCTGGAAGAAACACCATGGAACTCGACAACTAAAAATCTGTGGTAAAAAACTTTCTTTAGATACAACAGGCATTCAAAAATTTTTAAGACGATATCCACAAACTGCTACCAGAAGAAGGTTACTCAACCGATCAGATCTACAATTATGATGAACCTAGCGTAAATTTTAAATTGATGCCAGCAAAGACTTTGGCTGCTAAACCAGAAGCTTCGGCCCCTGGGTATAAGCGCAGCAAAGAAAGACTGACTGTAATGGCTTGTAGCAATGCATCTGGGAGGCACAAGCTTTCTTTAATGTGCATTATAAAATCTGCAAAGCCACGAGCTTTCAAAAACATATCCCAAGGAGCTTTACCTGTTTACTATAAAAACCGGAAAGCTGCCTGGATGAACAGAACACTGTTTAAAATTTGGTTTTATGATGAGTTTGTGCCCAGTGTAAAGACATTTATGAGAACCAAATATTGCAACAAGAAAGAGGTGTAATTGTGCAAAACAATCCAAAATAACATTGTATTTGTCAAATTAATAAACTTACGTATACGTATGTACATATGTATGTATGTAGTTGTATGAATAATGTGTATTCATCTAACATTTATTTTTTCCGTAAGTCTCCGTATTATCCGAGTTTTTTCTTATCCGAGTAGGGGCTGGTCCACATTAGCTCGGATAATCGGGATCCTACTGTATATCTTGGGGTCAGAGTGGCTGAAAATATAAACAAATTAAGCCGCGAAGAAAAAGATGATTTTTATATTAGATGTCGGCAGTTTTTGATAGTTTCCTGTAACGAAATAAAAAAAAGATTTGATTTTAAAGAAAATATTTTATCCAAAATTGCAATATTTGATAACAAATATAGTAAGCCCAAACCTCAATCGATTTTAAATATTATAAACTCTTTGCCTAGAATCATAAAGCCAACTGAATTAGATAGAAAACAAAGGGTGGATGATCAGTGGAGGCTGTATTGTCAGTATTTTTATAATTTTGATGACGAATATAAAAATGAAAGTCTTATAGACAAATATTGGTATAAAATTATGATATTTACTGACCTGTCAAGTCAACATTTATTTAAAGATTTGGGCGAATTTGTTTTAGATATATTAGTAACACCACACTCAAATGCATCATGTGAAAGAGTGTTTTCCAAAGTAAATTTAATTAAAACTAATGTCCGAAATCGGATTTGTACAAATTCAATTAATGGGTTGCTCTTAGCATCCCAGAGTACTAATGGGGAATGTTACAATTTTGAGGTAACAAATTCTATGCTACAAGCAATGAAATCAAAAAATTTGTACAAATCCGATGATGAGGAAGATGTGGAGGTTTCTTTTGACACTTAGTTCACATTATTTCAAACTTTTATGCTAATTATTTACATATAAATATATCTAATATATCATTTTAACATAAAACAAATCCAAATTAGTGTTTTATTTGTATCGGCTCCGGCGTATAGTTGATAGTTATTTGTACCATAATTTTCCCTAAATTTCAATAATTCTGGCATCATTGCGCTATAATTTTATATTTGACATCTGGCATCGCCGGTTAGGTCCTTGCAGTATGTTTTTATAACCTCGAAAGCATTTTAAGGTTATACCAAACCAAAACAAGGTGATTTCACCTATTTAAATTTATAGCCTCCGAATGTGGTGTTTTCTAAACGTCGGAGGCTCTGGTAGTTGTCTGAGTTGTTTTGGTTAACTATTTTCAGAGAAGCCTTAGTTAGAGGATGCGAATGATGGCATCAAAGTGAACGGCATACCAGTTAACAACCTGCGGTATGCGGATGACACCGTTCTCGTAGCAGACAGTGAGCAGAACTTGCAGCATGCCTTGTGAAAAGTGGTTAAGGCGTGTGAAAACTAAGTACATGATCGTGTGAGCAAAGACCCAAGCGCAGATTAAGGACTAATAGTCAACGCAGTGCCGATCCAAAGAGTGGAGAAGATAGACTATCTAGGGAGCGTAATTAACGACCAATGGGACCAGGAAGTGAAATGCCGCATTGAGAAAGCGTCCGACAAGTTCTCTGCAGCAGTGAATTGGCACTACAACTGCGGGTCAGAATTGCGAGATGCTACGTGTTCTCGGTCCTGATGTATGTATGATGTAAGCTTGGACAATGAAGAGGCTCAAAGCCTTCGAAATGTGGACGTATCGACGCATGCTTTGCATTAGCTGGAAGGACAGAGTAGGTACGGAACGAAGATGTTATGGCCAGAATGAATAAGGAGAAGGAGCGTTGTAAAGCTGTAAAAGATTGAGGGGAAACGAGGTCCTGGCTCAAGAAGAACCTAAGGCAATGGTTTGGGCAATCAACAACTTCCCTATTTCGCGCTGCTACCAATAAGGTCATAGTTGCCAATATGATCGCCAACGTCCCTTAACGGATACGGATACGGAAAAAGAAGAAGAAATAAATCGTGGCGAAGCAAAACCATGAATAAAAGAAATTTCAAGCGCTGCAGGTAGAGTATAAACATTCAATTTCGATTTCTCACTTGTCCAAATGTCGTTAGCAAAAGAAAAAACTCTCTCAACTGTTGCATTAGTTCCAGGGCGGCAGTAAATTGAACGAGAATAAAGAATACAAGAATTCGTTACATCACACACGCAATGGATCGGCCTGGCATCGTTCGAGTACTGAGATTTACAGTTTCCTAAAACTGTATAAAACCAAAGCAACGAATTAAAATATAAATGAAAATTGCGTAAGAACACGCCGCATAAAAAAAGACCTGAGGTGTGGATATGACAGACGATAGTTAGTCGTCAGTGGACGATAGCAGCGATTCTGGTGAACATTCGATAGTCATCGTATTGTTAGAAGTGAGGTTAGTTTTGATGACAGCAAGTGAGATCTCGTGATTTTGCCGCCATACATTTCTATCATGTTTAAAGTGTCAGATAAACATTGGGTAAATTATCTGTACCTTTATGGAAAATCACACTGACCGACTGACTGACTGACTGTTGGCCGCTTGAATGTACCCTCCGCCAGAGACGCCCATAAAAAATTGTCGGAAAGGTTAACTGTCTAACTGAATGCAGACTGCAGACTGGGAGGAAGAAAATCTGATAAGTGGCAAAAGGTATGTGATATAAATTAATTTGAGACTTAATTATTAATAATTGGAATTTTGTAGACATGGACTGACTTCAAATACAAAACTTACAGCCCTATTCTGTAACTCACAACGGGACCGTTGGCTAAAGGTTTTTGTTCACAAATGGAAATAGTTATTCTGTAACTCAACGACATTCGTTGAGAACTGTCGTTCATGAAGAACGGATGCGTTTCGTATCGCCGTTTACTCACCGTTAAGAGATTTTTAGGTTACAAATTGTGTGTGTTGTTAATTTGTTATTGTGAAGTAAAAACATTATGGATGAAGCGTTTTATGAGTTTTTACACGAATTGCAGCAGCGATAAGTCACTGTCATTAATATTCTTTTCCATAAGTAGATACATTTCAACAATACAATTTTTTATTACCTGTTGGCAGCAAAATAATCAATTGATGCGCAATTTGCGAGATATGAGCAATCCATTCAACACCCAACATCCAACTGCAGTATTTAAGCAAATGGGAAATGTGGAAAATTGTAAGCTATTTGTAATGTCAATTTTTGCATAATTACTATATTTCTACTTTTTCAGATTTATTTCTAGAAGAGGATGCAGATAACAAACAAATGAGATTGGTGTGGATATTATAGATCTATATCAGGAAGGTATCAATGTGCGGAACTCTGTAGTTAGAACTATTTTACACACTAAATAAATAAATCGATTTTCTCTTGTAACGTATTTTGAAATTATAAACCGAATTAAATAATTACGCTACAGTCAAGTTCCGTTCTCACTAACTGTACGATAGAAAATTTTTCAAAAACAAGAGAAATTGAATATTCAAGCCTTTCTTCACCATCTTCTTCATTTAATGAAAATTTTATATTATATTGCAGTTCTAATTTATTTATTTTTAACCAAGTTATTTTTTCAACATTTTTATTCAGAGCCTGCCTGCAACTCGAAAGTTCCAATTTCTCTTGGTTTTGAAAAATTTTCTATCGTATCGTTAATTGTGTTACTTTTTTCACTTTTTTGGTCGCCAATTCGTGCAGGTACAACAGAAATTGTTATGCCACGAGAGCACGATGCACGATTCAACTATAACCCCTCACTTTCTTCGCAACAACTTCATGCAAAAACGTCGTCCCCTTTCGTTGAGAAGTTTTCAATGTTTGGACAGCCAACGAGCGAATTAGAGAATACCGAATTGAAAGGTTTCGTTATCAACTTTGTTGAAACTCGTTCATGAACGCAAAGTTACAGAATAGGGCTGTTAAAGAGGAAGGCAAGTGCCAGGAAAGGAGAAGATATGGGCAAAAGTATATACGAGGAATGAATTCTTGGAGTAAGATTTTAAAATATGTTTCTAACAATGAATATTTCGATAGATAAATAATTTAATCTATTGAATGTATATGATATCCATTGTCTGTTTTAGCTTGATTTTATAAATAACAACTTACAAGTTCAAGTTCACGATGATAGTGTGAACGAGTTGCCATCATTAGCAGGACCTTCTGGAGTGCCAATGACACCATCCACCTCGAGCGGCAGTACTGTTGAAGCTATAGCTACGCCAAGCAGTCGAAAACGTAAACGGGCGACAGATTACATCAGCAATACCTTACCATAGATTGTCGATGCCATAAACAGACTGACAGATGTTCTTGATATATTGAATTTTGTTACCTTACTTTTATTATAATTTATTAGTAGAAAACCTCAGCCCTAGAACGGGCTGACAGTACCTATTTATTGTGTATTTATGCATTTTATTTATCTATTTTATTTATTATTTATCTACCATTTTATTTATATACATTTGCATTGCAATATAATGTATTTTGCTTTACTTACCTTTAATCTCCGTAAATTGGCGATATAAAAGATATAATTAGTCAATTGTTGACACTCAGCTTCGTCGCCTACTCTGATCCGTTCAAAAAAATTTGCAAAATAGACCACCATCGGGAATTATATTTGAATCGGTGAGTTGAAAAACAGTACAAGTCCAGAAATCTTATTTTGAGATAATCAACAATAAAAGTGTTAAGACAAGTGCTTTTATTCATTGGGCGGCCAAACTTGCCGAAACACTTATTCAATTTCACCAAATTGTAGTGCTCTTAGTCTCAACTTATTCTTCTTCATATTTAAAGCAATTTTATAACATAAAATCAAAATGGACTTGTACTGTTTTTCAACTCACCGATTCATTTAGAGATTGTTATATTAAGTGTTCAACATTAGTAACTTTGTTATTATTGAAACCACAAAGTCTGTTATTCACGAAAATAATATTGTTTTTAAAAAGAATGCCCCATACTTTTTGACCTATTATTACCCACTCGATCACGACAGACGACTATCGCCGCACGACGGTTGTTTAAGGAGTCAAGGCGATGGAAAACATTTTAATTTATTATTAATCCGTCACCTTTAAACGAAAAAGGCGGACGAATAAACATCGTTCCACATAAACTGTGTTTTATTCGTATAATAGTGTGTTCGTTTGTAACACTATTTCGAAGGAATCTTTAATTTTTTACATACTTTAGTGTAGTGTATTAAATAAAAAGTTTTCGTGATAGAAAAGTAGTTGATTTGAAATTAGAACAAATTAAATTTGCGAGTGTGCGAGTTACATTGTAGAGAAAGAGAGAAAGAGAGAGCGGGAGAGAGAAAAAACGAAGAAGAGAGAGAGATAGAGAGAGTGTGTCAATTTGTGTGTGTGTGTGAGAGAGAGAGAGAGAGAAAGCGAGAGAGAGAAAGAGTGTGTGTATTTGTGTGTGTGAGAGAGAGAGGATAGAAAGCGAGAAAGAGAGAAAGCAAAAAAGGGAGAGTGTGTCAGTGTGTGTGTGTGTGAGAGTGAGAGAAAGAAAAAGCGAGGGAGAGAGAGAGATCGGGAGTGAGATAGAGAGCAATGAGATAATGAAGTAAAGTGTTTGGGTGTTCGAGTGCTCGAGTGTACGAGTGTGCTAGTGTGGTGGTGTGCTAGTGTGCTAGTGTGCGGGTGTGCGAGTGTGCGGGTGTGCGAGTGTGTGAGTTACATTGTAGAGAAAGAGAGAGCGGGAGAGAGAGAAACGAGAAAGAGAGAGAGAGAGAGGGTGTGTGTTTATTAAAGAGAGAGAGAGAGGAAGAGAGAGAGGGTGTGTGTGTGTGTGTGAGAGAGAGAGAGAGAGGAAGAAGAAGAGAGAGTCAGTGTGTGTGTGTGTGTGTGTGTGAGAGAGAGAGAGAGAGAGGGAGAGAGAGGAAGAGAAAGACAAGGGGGAAGCGAGAGAAAGTGTGTGTGTGTGTGTGTGTGAAAGAGGGAGAGAAAAAGAGAGTGGGAGAGAGAGAGAGAGAGAGAAAGACAGAGGGGAAGCGAGAGAAAGTGTGTGTGTGTGTGAAAGAGAGAGAGAAAAAGAAAAAGCGAGAGAGAGCGAGAGAAAGAGAGAAAGTGGGAGAGAGAGAAATAGAGAGAGAGGGAGAAAGACAGAGGGGAAGCGAGAGAAAGTGTGTGGATGGGTGAGAGAGCGAGAGAAAGAAAAAGCGAGAGAGAGCGAGAGAGAGCGAGAGAAAGAGAGAGAGAGTGGTAGAGAGGGAAATAGAGAGAGAGGGAGAAAGACAGAGGGGAAGCGAGAGAAAGTGTGTGGATGGGTGAGAGAGCGAGAGAAAGAAAAAGCGAGAGAGAGCGAGAGAGTGCGAGAGAAAGAGAGAGAGTGGTAGAGAGGGAAATAGAGAGAGAGGGAGAAAGACAGAGGGGAAGCGAGAGAAAGTGTGTGTATGTGTGAGAGAGCGAGAGAAAGAAAAAGCGAGAGAGTGTTACCGGAACGGCCTTTCTCTACATACAAGCGGCCGCCTAACTGAGCACGGTACATGGCAGTATACGATGTTTTGTTGCTGCCATGGGGAAATCAAATAAATAGAGACGTCACCTTTTATACAAAGGAATGACCAGACGTGTTTTTACAACAAGCTCCGTATTTTTATTTGTGTTTCTTTATGTGGGTAATTTTTAATGTACCAAGTTTGTAACAAGAGAGAGAGAGCGGGAGTGAGAGAGAGCAATGGGATAATGAAGTGGAGTGTTTGGGTTTTCAAGTGTTCGAGTGTGCCAGTGTGCGAGTGTGATAGTGTGCTAGTGTGCTGGTGTGCTAGTGTGCGAGTGTGCGAGTGTGCTATTGTTCTAGTGTGCTGGTGTGCTAGTGTGCGAGTGTGCTAGTGTGCTAGTGTGCGAGTGTGCTAGTGTGCTAGTGTGCGAGTTTTCGAGTGTGCAAGTTACAGTGTAGAGAAAGTGGGAAAGAGAGAGCGGAGAGAGAAAAAACGAAGAAGAGAGAAAGAGAGGGATAGAGAGGGAGTGTGTCAGTTTGTGCATGTGTGTGAGAGAGAGAGAGAGAGGGAAAGAAAAAGCGAGAGTGAGAGAGAGAAAGAAAAAGCGAGAGAGAGAGAGAGAGAGAAAGCGAGAGAGAGTGTGTGTGTGAGATAGAGAGAAAGCGAGAGAGAGAAAGGGTGTGTGTTTTTGTGTGTGTGTGTGTGTGAGAGAGAGAGAGAGATAGAAAGCGAGACATAGAGAAAGAGAGAGAGAAGGCAAAAAAGGAAGAGTGTGTCATTGTGTGTGTGTGTGAGAGAGAGAGTTAGAGAAAGAAAAAGCGAGAGAGAGAGAGCGAGAGAGAGAAAGATAGAGATCAATGAGATAATAAAGTAGAGTGTTCGAGTGTGCTAGTGTGCTAGTGTGCTAGTGTGCTAGTGTGCTAGTGTGCTAGTGTGCTAGTGTGCTAGTGTGCGAGTGTGCTAGTGTGCTAGTGTGCTAGTGTGCTAGTGTGCGAGTGTGCTAGTGTGCTAGTGTGCTAGTGTGCTAGTGTGCTAGTGTGCTAGTGTGCTAGTGTGCTAGTGTGCTAGTGTGCTAGTGTGCTAGTGTGCTAGTGTGCTAGTGTGCGAGTGTGCAAGTTACAGTGTAGAGAAAGTGGGAAAGAGAGAGCGGAGAGAGAAAAAACGAAGAAGAGAGAAAGAGAGAGATAGAGAGGGAGTGTGTCAGTTTGTGCATGTGTGTGTGAGAGAGAGAGAGAGGGAAAGAAAAAGCGAGAGTGAGAGAGAGAAAGAAAAAGCGAGAGAGAGAGAAAGCGAGAGAGAGAGAGAAAGCGGGGGAGAGAGAGAGAAAGCGAGAGAGTGTGTGTGTGAGATAGAGAGAAAGCGAGAGAGAGAAAGGGTGTGTGTTCTTGTGTGTGTGTGTGTGAATGAGAGAGAGAGAGAGAGCGAGAGAGAGAAAGATAGAGATCAATGAGATAATAAAGTAGAGTGCTCGAGTGTGCTAGTGTGCTAGTGTGCTAGTGTGCTAGTGTGCTAGTGTGCGAGTGTGCTAGTGTGCTAGTGTGCTAGTGTGCTAGTGTGCTAGTGTGCTAGTGTGCTAGTGTGCTACTGTGCTACTGTGCTAGTGTGCTAGTGTGCTAGTGTGCTAGTGTGCTAGTGTGCTAGTGTGCGAGGGTGCTAGTTACATTGTAGAGAAAGAGAGAAATAGAGAGCGGGAGAGAGAGAAAACGAGAAAGAGAGAAAGAAAGAGAGAAAGAGAGAGAGAGATAGAGAGAGTGTGTCAGCTTGTGTGTGTGTGTGAGAGAGAGAGAAAGAGCGGGAGAGAGAAAGGGTGTGTGTTTTTGTGTGTGTGTGTGTGAATGAGAGAGAGAGAGAGAGATAGAAAGCGAGACAGAGCGAACGAGAGAGAGAAAGCAAAAAGGGAGAGTGAGTCAGTGTGTATGTATGTGTGAGAGAGAGTGAGAGAAAGAAAAATCGAGAGAGAGAGCGAGAGAGAGAGAGATAGAGAGCAATGAGATAATTAAGTAGAGTGTTTGGGTGTGCTAGTGTGCTAGTGTGCTAGTGTGCTAGTGTGCTAGTGTGCTAGTGTGCTAGTGTGCTAGTGTGCTAGTGTGCTAGTGTGCTAGTGTGCGAGTGTGCTAGTGTGCGAGTGTGCTAGTGTGCTAGTGTGCTAGTGTGCTAGTGTGCTAGTGTGCTAGTGTGCTAGTGTGCTAGTGTGCGAGTGTGCGAGTGTGCGAGTTACATTGTAGAGAAAGAGAGAAACAGAGAGCGGGAGAGAGAGAAAACGAGAAAGAGAGAAAGAATGAGAGAAAGAGAGAGAGATAGAGAGAGTGTGTCACCTTGTGTGTGTGTGTGTGAGAGAGAGAGAGCGGGAGAGAGAGATAGAGAGCAGGAGTGAGAGAAAGAGATGAGATAATGATGTAGAGTGTTTGGGTGTTCGAGAGTTTGAGTGTGCGAGTGTGCGAGTGGGCGAGTGTGCGAGTGTGCGAGTGTGCTAGTGTGCTAGTGTGCTAGTGTGCTAGTGTGCTAGTGTGCTAGTGTGCTAGTGTGCGAGTGTGCTAGTGTGCGAGTGTGCGAGTGTGCGAGTGTGCTAGTGTGCTAGTGTGCTAGTGTGCTAGTGTGCTAGTGTGCTAGTGTGCTAGTGTGCTAGTGTGCTAGTGTGCTAGTGTGCTAGTGTGCTAGTGTGCGAGTGTGCGAGTTACATTGTAGAGAAAGAGAGGAATAGAGAGCGGGAGAGAGAGAAAACGAGAAAGAGAGAAAGAAAGAGAGAAAGAGAGAGAGAGATAGAGAGAGTGTGTCAGCTTGTGTGTGTGTGAGAGAGAGAGAGAAAGAGCGGGAGAGAGAGAGAGAGAGACAGCGGGGGAGAGAGAGAGAAAGCGAGAGAGTGTGTGTGTGAGATAGAGAGAAAGCGAGAGAG